>CAJQZN010040874.1:0-18272 GCA_907164685.1 Colias eurytheme | reverse complement strand
TGAGATAAAAAACATTTGACAAGTTCTTCCCGCCCAATTTTTTTTTTTCTACAACTAATGAGACTTCATATGTTAAAAAATATAACATTCAAAATTCAAACATTTATGGGTGGCCCGCAACGCAAAACTTTTAGTGTGCACTAGGTATAAAATTCTCGTGTCACAATGTTAGTCTGCATACTCCTCCGAAACGGGTGGACCGATTCTCATGAAATTTTCTGTGCATATCGGGTAAGTCTGAGAATCGGCCAACATCTATTTTTCATATGTACCACGGGCGAAGCCGGGGCGGGCCGCTAGTTATGTTATAAATAAATGATATGGTATTGATGATGAAAGAAAGTTGACTCATGTATTTGCTGATTAAAAATCTTTCGAACTATGAATTGTTTCTTATAACTATATAAGTTATTTTTAATTCTGCTCAAAAATTGATTAGGTCGAGTTTTAGTAGCAAGGTTAGCCGGAAGGTAATCATAGTCATTACAAGCTTAAATTCTTCATTTAAATAATTTTACGACATAAAGGACCATCCATAAAAGAAAATGAGTTTTCCTTGACTTCCGCGTTTAATATAACCTCTTTCATAGATCAAGGAGTTACAATTTACATACATTAAAGATTAAAATTCGGTATGAACAAGAAGTTACATTGAATTCTCGGGCTTTCAATGTTTCAACCTTGGCGAAGGTCTCAGTAAGCTAGAGTCTTTTGAGACTCGATGTTTACTCTTACAGAAGTAGGTCACGGTACAAGGTACGGTACAATTTGATATTGTTAGTTTTGTAAAGTTTTCCGTGTATCTAATTTGCGAGTTTTAAAGGTAAACTGAACGGGTAAGCATTCAAAATACTTCGATGTTTGATTTATACGTAATGAAAATGTTGTAACCATTCTCCATTTTCTTTGGCCGTATGTTGGGTTATTAATTTGACTACGAACTTGTATAGTAGCGAATCCAAAAAATATCTATGTATAATGTATAATATACATGGTGAATTGTATTCAAATTCGTAGGACAATTTTAGAAAAGTTATCTTCTCTATATATTATGATATCTTTTAAAATTATAGATTTAGGTATTTACAGCTTCAATATAACACAGTTTTTATTCAAAATGTATCCTGTCTATTACAGTGCATTTACATCAAACGAACCTTGTGCAAGAGCATTATTTCGAGATCTTTTAGTGTTGTTCAGTATTAGAACATTGCATTGAATCTTTTCGAACGCACTAAGAACAATGAAAGAATGTTCTACGCCTGTTACACTAAAAGAATTTGACATAGTGGGGTTAGAATGAGCATTTGCTCGTTTGATCTAAATGCAATGTTACACAATTACATTTATTCGAAGCGAAATTTATATGAGAATTTCAATAAAGCGTGTGGTTTTGTCTACTCGTTATTCTACATTCGCAATTAACAAATAATTGGTCCATTATCCATTATTAATTTAATTATTTCATTTAACGAACATGTAGCTGATAAAGCTGATCCTCATTTGTTACTTGTATTAAAATTTTTTCATTTAAATTAGCACAAAAAAGTAAAAATATGAAAAGATTTTGTTTTTCAAAATATTATGTATCTAAATATCGTTAACGATTTCTAAAAGTTTGGCCTTCGTTTATTATTTAATAGTAAACAGATGGTAAACATTATTTTCTTAGAACCTATTAAAATTATATTGGAATAAAAATTTATAAAATACCTACGACTAAATCTGTGACTATAGTTTATATAAAATGTTTTAGAATAACATATCTAATCAATATACAATATTCATCAACCTATTTGTTTTATAGCATTCGGGCACACATTGTTAAAATTATTCTGAATCACAAATCAATTATGCAAAAAAAATTCATTTATTCTGTTTAGAAATATTTTGAATACTTATCAGTTTTATCATTATATACAGCAAAAATATTATTGCTATTTTTTCATCAAAAATTTTATCAATCTAGAAAAGGTTCGGAATGAATTTATATGACAAAGATTCCACACACAGTCTGGTTTAAATTGAGTAACTAACTTAGCTCACAACGACGCATACTAATTTGAAATCGGCGTGTTAGTACAACACAAATACATAAAGCCATAGTTATAAGGGTGCTTTTCTACCAGATGTGCTATTGCATTGCTGTTTATACGTTTGATCGATTATATTCGTTTATGCGAATAGCACTAGTGAAAACGGACCTAACTAAAATACGTTTTTATATCGAAGGATGCGTTCTGTGTGCTATGGATGCGTGCTATGGATGCTGTCACGAGTAGTGTAGCTGTCTAGTGCCTACTATCGATACATCGCATATCTCGAGCTGCGCATCTTCATAGCACATCTTAATCGCACCGCTACATAGCTTAGTATCAGTGGAAACGGTCATATTATAGTTTTACAGCATAGCTATTACATTTTCGTAGCATAGCTGCATAGCACATCTCTGGTGGAAAGGCACCCTAAAGTGAAGTCCCGTGTCCTCGTAGTGGGGTAAGGGGCAGATGCATTATTCGTACATCTGTTTCACTGATCGATTTTCTTTAGGGACAAGTAGGTGATCAGCCTTCTGTGTCCTGCCAGACCGAGACATTTTTTTTTTCTTCGTCTCCACCGGGAATCGAACCCAGGACCCCTCGGTTCTACGCTCACGCGTCAACCACTGTACCAAGGAGGCGGGAAAGGCACCCTAACGGTTGTAATTATTAAGGTATCTAAGAGAATAGGTCAAGTTCTCTCTATTATAAACATTCTTTAGATGTTAGTAAAATATGATTTCTGAGCTAAGGTCAGTATTTGGGTCTCGTTTTCATGTGTAATTCAAATTACGACTTGACAACAAAAGCTTTTCTTTTTGTGCAGAGAATTACGTGTTTCCTCAATTAATGTAAAATATTAAGGAAAAGGCTGATTTTTTTATCCATTAGAGATTTTGTATAACTGTGAAATTAAGATATAAAAGGCCTCTGATTCAATGATATAATTTAAAAAGTGTCTAAGCTTTTATCGAGTATATTTCTTACAACGTCGGCTTCATACGTGAACATTGAAAAAGGAAAAAATATTGCAATAAGTCTTGCAATTTTATATATAAATCTTATCTCAATCACAAATGCTTTACATTTTTACAATACGCTTCAATATTTTTTTCCCACAAAAACCTCTCAAGACTATACCAGACAATAGTGAAAATTCAAAGAAAACCGTCGATAAGTGGCGTGTTCTCGTTAACTGGAAACGCGATAACAAAGGCTTAACACTATCCTTTATAAATGTCGCTGGTATTGTAATATTACACGCTTTTCCAAATGCTGAAATGATTGATCGAAACTTCTCGAAACCATATTCGCATTTCGCAAAAACTTTCTCGTACTAGCATTAATTATTTATACTTAACTAGCCGCTCGTCCCGGCTTCGCCTTGGTTGTCCCGGGATAAAAACATCATAAAATATAGCCTATGTTCATCAGGGATAACGGTAAAATATTTTTTAAATCGGTCCAGCAGTTTCGGAGCCTATTCAGTTAAAAAAAAATCAAATCTTTCCTCTTTATAATAAGTGTAGATTGCTCTATAACTTAACTATGCAACTTATAAATTTGAACAAATGGCGGTCTTATCACTAATTAGCGATTTCTTCCAGACAACCAGTACGGAGAAAATTAGTTAGAGGAGAAATGTTTATCATAGTAGCATTATCCGCTGTTCTCAAACTCCAAATATTGCGACAGATTTTCTTGGAAGTTTCATTTGTTTACAAATTGACAAAAAATAAGTAAGGTGAAAATCAAAAACATGAAAATGCTTTTTAGTTGAGGTGGATTCTGTATAGCTATCTGACAAGTCTTTTCTTTAGCGTCTCACTCAAGACCGGATGTAACAATTTACATATTCTTTTTGTTAGATACAGTAAATCTAGGTATGGGATAAAAAATATATATTGATGAGCATTCTTGGCGTATTGGTTACGATATGTTTTATATTGTCTGTCACAAGATATTGTTATTTAACATACAATAATATTTAAAGACACTTTTTAAACCTTTTGGTAAAGTAACGATTCTAGTTTGTTCCTTTAATAAAATTGAACCAAATAAATTGAAAATCAGCGCTGTGTGTTGTTTATAAACAAGCAACTGGCAATACAAAGTTGAGTCCCAGCCAAAATGCTGACTATTCCTCTTTTATTTTGTTTACATCAAACTTGTTTATTTTACAAGCATACGATTCTACGGCTTTTGGTTGCTATTGGTTTATACAGGAACGTCTCGCAGTCCGCAGAAATAAAATTTGTAATACTTCATATTAAAACTTTGTTATCTAGATTTTCACTTAATAATATTATGACACAAGATCTTATTTAGAAGAAAGAACCGATTTGTACGACCTTACGATGACACTTTTTAGTTTCTACATACCTACTATCGCATGAGTGACTAAACAGAGACAAAGCTTCTAAGGAACTAAAATTATTTACAATCATACAAAATGGAATAACATAGTAGGTACATAAGGCAGCCTTATCGCTTACTAGCGATCTCTTTCAGACTGCCCAAGGTAAGAGATAAAGAAGAAGAAAATGTTATTATAGAAGCGGAACCGATTTTCGCGGTTGTACGAAGCTTTGTCTCTATACTATTTGTTTACTCATGTGATGATGTGATATTACGAACTATCTACTAAATAAATAGTTAAACTACAATTATTAAACTTACCAGAAGATCCATTAATATCCATGGCCTTAAGGTTCCTTCCCTTAATGACGGTCACAGTGAGGCGGCCAGCGGTCGGCAGGTAGCACAGGGAAAGCATTAACTCGCCTAGGTCTTTCTTTTCCTGTTGATATTAAATATTTAAGTATCCATACTAATATTATAAATACGAAAGTAACTCTGTCTGTCTGTCTGTTACTCAATCACGCCTAAACTACTGAACCAATTTGCATGAAATTTGGTATGGAGATGTTTTGATACCCGAGAAAGGACATATGCTACCTTTTATTGCGAAATATGTACCACGGGCGAAGCCGGGGCGGACCTCTAGTTTTTCTATATTGTAAAGCTGATTAATAAACCTATTGTCAAACTAAAGATGTTTGTTTGGAGTGAAGTGGAAAATTATTTTTTCAAGCCTTCTTTCTTGGTAAATATCGAGGTCTATAGAATAAAAACCAAAATTACTTATATCATAATAATGTAACGGCTATACCATACCTACTATTATGACGGTACGAACATTATAAGGCGAAAATGGGAAAAATAGTATTTCTTAGAGCAGATGAAGTTGCATAGGTTATAGTTTTTGTACTTCTATTTCTTTGTCTAAGGAGCATCAAATTATATTGCCTGTGATAGTACCTATTTTAGCAGAAAAAGGGACTTCATTTACTGCTGTTTTAAGCATACCAAAATACATACATACTTTATTGATAATACCTAAATGTTATCAGTTATATAAAATGTTAGTTTAGCCGAATATCCCAAAACTAACAAACTAAATATAAGTTAGGCAGTTTGTTATTATATCTGGCCCTCAACCAACACTTTGACTTATAATTAAATTGTGTATGCTTAGAAATAGTTTTGATAGAATCGACACTGATTTGATGTTTACTGATGTAGGCGTGATAATTTAATATATGTTTAGTTGGTTTCAGCAACTTTTATAATAAAATATTTAGAGTTTATTGTTCCTCACCAATGTTTGTAAACGATTATAAGCTTTGAATTGTTGTTACAAAGCTTAACATAATTATGGAAATATTAATTATGTCAATTGCTTTGATTTCATAAACATCGCAAAACCATTTAAACGTTAAAGTAGGTACCTACCTATTTATTATATGTATTATCAAGAAACTGAGTAAAATGAATACTTACAAATATTTTTTCAAATTTTTATATGGCCAAACAAATAGCAAATTTTTCTAATAGCTGTTTGAATTGGAAATGCGTTCGAAAGCAATTCGTTTGATTGTTCTCCAAGGAATAAATTACTTTCGATTTGTATAACCACAGTTTTGATAAACAATTCTGGGAAAAACGTAATTCTTACATACTGTTATTTTTATATAATAGATTTCGTAGGGTAGATATATTTTAATACTATGTTTCATGAATATATTCTTACCTGGAACTAAGTTAGAAATAAGATCTTATTTTTTGTTTCAAATTGATTTCTATGGCTAAATATTGTTTTTAAACACGTTTTCTCTTTAAAATGTAAAATATAAGGCTCTTTGAACATCCCCGAGTTTCAAATTTACAACCTACGAATTCACACACTACTTGAATAAGAGATAAATACAAAAAGACATTAATCAAAGAACCAAACTTACGATTTCTTACAAATCTCTCCAAGAAAGGCGCTTTTAACTTTGAATAGATGAAAGGGGAATAAGGGTTTATAATGTGGAACGATGAAGGACAATCAAGTCTTACAAAAGACAGGTTATACTTATATCTACCCTCATTTAACAAATTACGTTCAATTTCGATTCTGGTCAACTTGCTATTTATCCTTTATTTTTACGAGCAATTTTTAACAAAAGATTTTTGTAATTGTTGTATATCCTTTTGTATGAATGATATCTTCATTATTGTTTTTGGTGGTATACATATCTAAAAAAGAGCCTGCTTACTGCTGTATGTAGGCTAGACTAGATAATATTCTTTAATTGTATCTTAAACGAGACTTAAAGACTGTCTATCCTAATAATAATAATCTATTGATGCTAATTCCTTCACTTTAGTTAGTAAACTAACTCAACTAATAAGTGTTTCGCCCGGGCAGTCAAAGAAAAACCCGCACAGTTCCTGTTCCCGTGGGATTTCCGGGATTGCCACATTTTCCCGGGATAATAAGTAGCCTATGTCCTTTCTCGGGTATCAAAATATCTCCATACCAAATTTCATGAAAATTGGTTCAGTAGTTTAGGCGTGATTGAGTAACAGACAGACAGACAGAGTTACTTTCGCATTTATAATATTAGTATGGATTATGTTTTGTGTAAACACAAGTACAGTAACGGTGTTTATGTAAATGTTTACGTTTCATCGAAATGTTAATTGAGTAAATATTAAGAATAACACCATTTAAAAAAGAATTAAAAAACTCTTCATACCCCTTTTTAATTGACGAACGATAAAAGGTTATGAATTCACTGCGTTGTTGTTTTTTCATTATTTTATGTTAAAACTGTATATTTTCTACTTCAATTTGTCGGCTAAACTGATTGATTTAATTATCTACTAATGATGAACAATTCATATTATAAAATAAAATTCACAAATTGCATAACACATTTTACAAATATTTACTTGGCAATTTTATAAAAGTAAATCACAGCATAAATGTACCATTTGTTTGCTGAGTGGCTCTTTGTAATCCTCTTAATATTAATAGGACAGATACTCAGAGAGCTAGTTATGTCTCAAATAAACTTATTTTACATCGCATAATGTCACAGTCTTGCATACTGGCATCCATAAACGTTATAAAAATATTCAAAGAGAATCTCGATCTTGGAGGGAGATAAATATGTCTGTATGAAGCCAAGCGACTGCTATATCGTTAAAAAATTAAATATTTAAGGAGAAAGTTAGAAAATATTTATTAGACTGAATAAGTAGTTTCATTAGGAATACATGAAATTGGTGTGCTCTTCAAAAACTCTAGACATAAACAATTAAGCTGAGTTGCGTACCTACAACATAAACGAAACACCTTAAAATATTATTTTTATCTGTTTTCCTCATTTCTCATACATATATGCAAAATAATGTCATGCGCAAGTCGCAACTCATAGCTACTTTATACATGTGAATAAAAATATTTAATTGAATAGTTTGTCCAAACTAAATTCATAATATTATTTAGAAGAGTAATTTCTATTTTTTTTTAGAACAAAAACGTAGCGTAAAGTGCAAGACCTATGTATTTGCCTACCTCCATGCCATTGCCCTCAACTCAAGGCTTAAGATAAACACGAATTTAATAACATAATAACTTTATACCTTTATTTATAGACTTGGGAACCAAATTGAAATATTATTAGATCCTAACAAACTCCTTTAAAAGAGACTTGCCAAAAAAACAGCAAAGTAGATTTAAAACAAAGAAGTTAGCTTTAATAAGTTTGACGTGATGAAAAGTTTGATGACTTTTATAATATACATTTGTTTTATGTTTGGTAAATAACCTACTATGGAGAATTTTATAGTACATATTACTAGCGGTCCACCCCGGCTTAGCCCGTGGTACCTACATGTTTAAACTATCCTGTCTCTCAAGTTGGATCGAACTGCCCATGGTGTGCGAATTTCATTATAATCGGTTAAGTGGTTTAGGAGTCCATTGAGGACAAACATTGTGACACGAGAATTTTATATATAAGAAGATATTCCTTGGCAATGAAAAGGTAAATTAGATTTTCGGGCCATTTAAGATTTTTATTTATTTTTTTAACCGAAGGAGTGAATTTAAATAGAGCGTGTGTGCCGAGCACACGTGTCAGAATTAGAACTTCTTTGAGAAGATTCAAAGAAACCAAAATCGTCGCCTTATTCCATAACGTGACGGTATTGATATGACGCGACCTTGAAATTTTACTCTCAACTAAAGAAGTTTCACTTCAAAAATATCTTTATATGTACGTAGGTGGTACATGGTAAAATGTTTATTTTTTAGTCTCCTATATATAGCTAAGCTTAACTTTTGTAACACCAGTAAGTATATCCGTTGCTTCAAAAGTTATAAAATGTTTTCGCTGTCTGCTCGCTACTGAGTGCAACACATTTATTTTAAACAAAAAGTGTTAGAGTTATAGAAATGTGACTGTGATTTACGAGTTTCTGAGTTCTTTGATATCGAGGGAGTGTGAAAAAATATTTAACAATATGTTGTTATGATGCTATTGTGTGAAATATTCGGAAATGGATAAAAATTTAATACTTTTAATTTAAAATGTAATGTACTTATCATTTATTATTCTTCTTTTACATTGATGAAGTGTGATTTAAGAAGTGGTCTTTGTTCTTTCGCGGTTTTCTGCTACTGCATAGTTTAAAATATTTTTAGTAGCATGATCACAACTTATTAGTCCTAACATCTGTTGTCAATAAATAGCCACTACCTAAAACATTGTAAAAAACGTACAAACGTACAAACTAGTTTCTATCGCAGTTATAGAAACACAATCTTAAGAAACAACTGATACTGAATAAGACTATCTGTATCAGTACTACAATACTTTTTCTAACTTCAACTTCGATACGTTGAAGTTAGAAAAAGTATTGTAGTACGGTACAGCCAAGTACGGTAAGCCCAGTTGTATATTATATCATTGATACAAACACAAACACAATGAACACTTTTAACTGTGGAAATATTGCTAAAGAGAACATAACACAACTTAAACAACAACTCACCTGAGGCGGGGCCAAGATATTCATAGTGTACTCAATCTCCTGCGTAAGATCAGCCGACTCAAGTAAGCCCTTGAGAACAACATGGCCGATGAGATCGTGCCGACTGAAGCGGTCGAAATCGTATACCGAGAATTGGAGGTAACGCTGTCGGAGTTCTTCGTAACCAACACTAGGGGAAGGTAAGAAATAATATAGTTAAAAAAAATATATAAGACGCTTTTAAAACTCTGGAAATTATGGTATTGTCACCGATCCTTGGGTGAAAAAGGTGCTTTTCTCCGAAAAGGGTGCTTTTCTAATATCAAGTTCATTTATTTAATAAATAAATTTGATATTTAGAGCCTAATTTTTCCACCAATAATATGCGAGGATGTGTAGCGAGGAATGTGTTTGTAAACCAATCATATCGCTTCGTTTTGTTTGAAGTTTGAAGCGTTTGGCGTTTGAAATTGGTTTGAAACGATACTATTGGTTATCTAAAAACACATTCCTCGCTACACATACTCGCACGTTATTCATGGAAAAGTGGCCTAAAGGAGTCGGTTACATACAAACATAAAAAATTACACGTTTAAAATATTTATCTTTATTTCTATGAATATAATAATTATTGTACTTAGTTCTAGTTGTAAGTTGAATTTTGCGAACTTTTGTGGGCAGATGCATTTAACGGTTATCGTTAAAACTGAAACTATTTGTGAAAACTACTTGTGTATGCAAAGTCTTACATCTTACCCTTATATAAATCGGTTTAATTATTACCTTTCAGTTTCAGTATGTGGTCCATGTATTAAGTTACC
This sequence comes from Colias eurytheme, assembly GCA_907164685.1. Classification (NCBI taxonomy): domain Eukaryota; kingdom Metazoa; phylum Arthropoda; class Insecta; order Lepidoptera; family Pieridae; genus Colias; species Colias eurytheme. The sequence continues at coordinate 8,041 of CAJQZN010040874.1, read as the reverse complement.
ACCGTTAAAATATTGAAACGGAATTTCAAATCAGAATTCTTCATTTAAGAAACGATTTAACTTTTTTTTACTTATTCGATCAATAATATCATCTCCCAATGCCAGGTTTGAGCTTGTCCGAGTTTCAGAATTTCATTTTGATATCTAGACCACGCTAGCCACCAGAGAACGGCAAATTTCACATTTACGAATTCATACCAAAATTGTGAACTACGCAAATCATTCTAAAAGGTTCGAGTCACATAATTATACAGGCTTTAGCAACATAATCCTATTGCGGTGGTATTAGTTCACGCTAAAGCAAGCTTATAATGACGTTACTGTGAGCTTACAGACCAAGTAATCAATTCCATTTGAAACACCATTTAGACCATGCAATTTTTTAAATAAAATTAATTTTCATATTTGTGAGTTCTTAGAGACTTATTTTTATAATGCGCAATGTTTAAAGTTTAGAAATATGTAAAAATCGACAAACAACAAGAAATAATTTGACAAAAGCACACTTTGAAAATAATTACGACCGTAAATAGGTATACTTGAAAAAGGTGGTCCCATCGAGAGACTAGAAATGAATAAGTATTTCAAAAACACACGAGTAAAATTAACTCATAGCCCGGATATAAAATATAATATACCATCTCTATTCCAAACTTTTATGTAAATAAGAGAGATTCAGTCTGTGGTCTGATTTAAAATTATTTAATCTAGTTCCACTAAGAAAGTAAAACTTAAACTATAAAGAATTCATTTTAAAATGATTTTACTAACATAGTGTTAAAAGTTTCCTCTATTAAGGACGTTTCTCACCATTATACGAAGACTTCTGAAATCATGATAATGCGCTAGAAAACTTAATTGCCTCTCAGGTAAACTGTCTTTCTCGAGATTTCTTACTGCAGACTTTCTTATATAACTTATTTTATTTAAATAAAGTTTTATCGCTAGCCTATTCGATTAAAAGATATCTATACTAGAGATATAATAAAATAAGATGGTGTAAATTCATTGAATAGGTTGAGTTAACCCAAAACACGGGTTTCGATGCTATTCCGTGCTCTCAAGTTAATACGTGACCCGCATTACAACTTCCTTTCATATCAAAATATAATATAATAATCAGATTTACATTTGATACCTTTAACTTACGTATAAATATTGTAAACGCTATAATAGCAGGATTAAAGAGAACCTGCTGTCTGATATTAGTTCGTCTAATATGACTGTATTAAAAAAGTTTGATCTGAAAACACTAAATCAGAGAATTATCTATTACAAGTGGTTTGTTTAGCAAAAAGAAAAGGAAGAACTGATTTACTCTCAAAATCTAGAGATTAATTAGTAGCATTAAAAATTAGATATTCATTCCAAGAATTATTAAGTCTTAATTCTTATTCCAGGAAACAATTATCTCTCCCAATCTTATGATTTATTAGTAGCGTAAAACTTAAAAATTTATTCCAAGAATAAAAATGAAGACGAAGAAGTATATAAATCTTTAGACCTCATTTTATATTGAGTAAGTATATTTTAATCAGTGATGCATCTGTCCTGTCGTGCATCTGTCCCATATTGCCTAAGGTCTAGCTTAATTTTACTTTTTGATATTAAGTTTTATAGAGAGAATTCAAATGCTTTATAAATGAGAAAATTTTATAGAATGGAAAAAATACAATCATGAGGATTCAACCCCGCGTCTTTCCTACATTTCGCGGAGAGGCTAGGCGTCGCCCCGGCAAGGCAAAAGACGCGAGTTCGAATCTCGCCTGGTACCTATTTTATTTATCGATTCTTTAAAAATATCTTGGTAATTTTACAACGTTTTTCTATTTTTTTTAAACACTATACATTACCTGAATAAGAAGGTTTCATTGAACACCGGGTTTAAGTTCTTCCGATGGACTTTGGTTTGGAATTTCTTCTTGCGATCGGGAAGTAAGAACACCTTGATGTAGGGGTCGCTGCTGCCTGTTACATCCTTGATGGGCAGATCTCGGGCTTCGAATATCTAGTAAGTATATATAAATAATATAGGTACATTAAAAATGTAATGATATATAAGACACCTATTATGTAGGTATATAAAATATTTTGTATATTTCGAAAATATAGCAAGAACTATTTCTATCGTCTGAATAAGACCTGAATATAGTTATTGATTAGCATGAAGTATTTCTGTTGACATTTTGATTTTCCCATAAAGTTTAGAAAGCTCATGAAATATTGCATTTTAAAATAAAGTTTGATTTTGTACGAAATATATATTGTGAGACGGAGGAGAAAGTTTTCTGGATTTCATTCGAGTAAAGTTTTCGATTTCCAGACTGTCTCGTATAGGTACACTGTATGTTGGTTGATTACCTTGAATTTACCATTATTAAAACGTAAGGGTGTTTTGTGAAAGTACTTTGAGAACAAATGAATCATTATTCTATATGAAAGAAAAGGAGAAACTCACTAAGAATTTATGTTATAGTAATTCAAATACGAAATCTTTATGATATTTTATCATCAAAAACACATACTGAATTTATAATCGGATTATCGAGTATTTTATTGGCAATCCAAGTAAAACTGTATTTTAATATTTAAATCTAGACTCTCCAGTATATGCGCCATGTTGAAATAATAATTAATCTTTTTAGATATCTCTTTAGTAATATTTTTAAAAGCTAACAATATTCAGAACGAGGAAATACATAAAAACAAAAGCAGGAGAAGTATTTAAGCATAAAAGGTTATCTTTTATGCTAAAAAACTTATTTAAAAAACAGTGCAGTAAGATCAACATTGTTTAAAACTAACAGATAATCAAAACAAACATTTTATTCATAAAACGATAGAACCAACTAAGTGATTGAGCTGTAATCCACTTGTTTATCGGTAACTTTCATTATTGGCTACGGTTTAGCACTATATTGCCTATAAACCTACACAACGCCTACACTTCAACTTAATAAAACTTGATGGCAGAATATATTGGTTTGGCAACAATACTAAGTCAAGAAAAAAGGTTAACATAAGACATGATGTATCTTTACTACGAGAATATGGATGATATAATCCGCTATAGATTATTATCTACACGTATGTTGTATTATTATTTACGAGTATCTTCTGTTATTTGATACGAGACATTCGAAAATAGACATAAGACGACTATAAGAAGACTTATAAGTGACTTTTCCGTATCTACTTATAGTTTTGAAATATTCGGCATAACCTTTTTTGTCAATAATAGAATTCAATATTAAAAACCACTTCATATGTTACCTATTTCAATATTTACGTTTACGTTTCAAAAGTAAGTTAAAATAATGATTGCAATTTGCAAGTTATAATCTAATTATCATACCTTCAATATAAGACGAAATTATTCTATAGCGTTAAAAATTCACACAAACTTCAATATATAAAGGATTCACTTCACTCGCGGATAATATGTTCTTATGTGCTCATAAAAAAGTTAAAGCCCGATAAGTGATTGAGTTTAATCTAAAGACTATAAAAGACTATTAATCTATCTCTGTGCTAAACTTTAATCCAGCCTCGATGAGCCATCCATCTATGCTCAGAAACATAGTTTAAAATAGTATTACAAAGTAGGTTTTTTGCTTTCTAAACGCGATTTATTCATTGTATTGTTTATACTGATGTATCGAAAGCTTTATAAACAGCGTAGTTACGGGGAGACTTTAATTTCTATATGTGTAATCTTATCTTAATCTTAATACTATTATAAAGGCGAAAGTTTGTAAGTATGGATGTATGGATGTATGGATGTTTGTTACTCTTTCACGTAAAAACTACAGAACCGATTACAATGAAATTTAGCACACATATAGAGGGTAACTTGGATTAATACATTGGATAGGTTTTATCCCGGAAATTCCACGGGAACGGGAACTATGCGGGTTTTCCTTTGAAAATCGAACACGAGAAAATACTATGCTACTTAATTTTTATATTGGAAATTTCATCTGAAATTCTCCACGTGTATCCAGTATGGCAGTATAAAAATCGCTACATCATTATTATAAGGGCTCATTATATCATAATATTACATAATAGGTACTCCAATAAATTGTATCAAAAACAATGAGAAAGCAAACAAGGCTCCTCAGGGATCGTCTAGAATCTAGATAACAATTACAAATACTTGTTTATATTACGTTTATTGTGATGTCTGTGTTATTAGAAGTTGCTTTGATATTGACATTATACAAGTTAGAAATGATGAAACGGTGTAATCAAATAATAATATTTTCAATAATAATTGTGTACTGAGTGGAAAATTTCATATTGTTGTTGTGTTGTGTAGTTTTGAATATATATATATATATATGCTTCACGATGATTTAACTTGGCTCTGACTTGTGTAGAATACAATTCTCATTACTCTCATAAGTAAAAATGCATTTTATCTTCTCTTTTTTTTTCGAATCTTGTATCGTACTAAGAAGAGGTTTTATCAACAATTCGTTTTCATTACGTATTTAAAATATAAAATATGTTGCAATAACATGTGTTGCAGCTAATTAACTATATCATTGCGCCTTGTTTTCGCTGGAAAGTCGGTAACATATAAAACACATAGTCATACATATTATAAATAAAATATTTCCTTACCTTCACAACCAAGGCTTCAACCTCCGAATCATACTTGAGTGCAAAGTGAAGCTTGCCGCAAAATTCCAAATCACCACTGTCTGTAGATGACTGACGGACTAACTCGTTCTTATAGAGCTCCGGCTGTGGACAAACATATTAACTATATTATAAGTAAAAACATTACATTGAAAAATTATAAATATTTATGCTACATGGCAATTGGCAACCAAACGATAATGTACGTACACTATATTCAACACACTTATAATAATGATAGGTATGTAAACTATACACGTTTAAAATTATGAAGATTTAAAATTAATAATAATAGATAGTGTTTTCAGAAAATAAAAATGCAATAAACTTTAAATGAACTACCTCGAATGTAATTTTAAAATGAGGGCTTTATCATCAAAGTATCCACATGTGTCTTTTTCTTTTTAAATTGTTAAATTGTGTTACTATCATATTTTATACATTTCATATGAATCGTGAAGGGTCCTTTCGCAGTATTTTCTTTTAATTTAAATACGTATTCTTTACACATCACATTTTTAAAATAACACAGACAGAAAAGAAAACATTGTAAATCGTTGCAACATTTTATGTTATATTCAATATTATACATTCAATTCTATGCCAGACCTTAAACGCCACATAAAATATAACTTTACATAAATTAGCTAACAACAAAAGACTGCATTTCGTGACTCAACGAAGAAAATTCAAAGAAAATCTTGTTTCACGAAAGAAAAGCATCTCGACCCGAGTATTGTGATTTTTGATGTAAGAAGTGCATTCTTTATAAAAATGAATCTTCAGAATGCGATGGTACCATCTGGAACTATACTTTGTTTTCTATAAGTTTTGTTGACTACGTATTGTAAAATAAAATGTTATTTCTCTTTAAATCGAAAAATGTTAAATAATAAATTACTATGCCGTTTTTCATTATTCCTTCTCATAATGGATGTCTATATAAAATGAGCATAATTTTACCTCTACATTCCACTTATTGTGTTCCAAATTTCATTTAACAATAAACATTTGATCTTTATCCTCCACTCTCTGATACCACAAAATAGACATTTAAAAACATTAAATTAAAAACCGTAAACCATACAGGAACAATATTAGCCTTGCTCGTGAATATAAAAAGGAATTTACGATAATTCCCGCCATTTCGTAAACAATACGCACAAAGCGTTATTTATGGTTTCAATAATAATTTTACGGCGTCTGCTAGTAGGTTAATATGTAATGAAAGACAATAGCCACAGGTATTGTTTTTTATACGCCATTTTATCTTTGATCAACTACCTATTACAAGTACTGTACATCGTTCTTGTACATGGGTAGATACCCATTGTAATAATTGTTAGAAAACAAAGCATATGTATTATAGGGTTTGAGTTATGGGAGATGATTGCCTTTTCTTTATGAAATAATGTTATTGATTTGAATGTTCCTTACTTTACGTATCTATTGTACCATTTTACCTATGTTTTATTGTCGTTTACAGAACAACATTATCTCCAACTCTCTCAACATTATCCATGAACCAAAAATAAAAATATTATATCAATCGTATACAAATCATAACTATACTAAATGCTAGATAATAAAAAAGGTATATAAAGCCTATTTTATTCAATCAAAATGTCAATTTAATTAAATCACATAACGAAACTATAATATCTAACAATCACATCATATTAAACCTTTGCTCATTATTTCATTAAGCGTCATAATCCAGTTCATTATCAAAACAATATGAAGTCGGTTAATATAAGAACCCTAAACACTCCCAACTAACATTAAATAGCTTTTATTCCTTAATAGCAAGTAATCGTGATCGTTCATAGTTCTAATGTCGATTATACTACCATTTACCAAGTAAAAACAACCTAGCTTTCGTGAGTAAGCGATTTATCGATATGGATGTTGTAAATAAATAGACGATGATATTAATCGTAGTAAGCCTTGGAAAATATAAATACGCTAACAATTTCACCATACATTGAACATTTAATAAATAATAGCTCTCCACATACAGAAACTTAATTGCTCGTTATCACGGATTTAGATTCTATAATGAAGCAAATATCATTTCAAATATTGAAAGTAATATTCTGAATAACTCTTAACAGGAGCTAAAACGATATGTTTCAATTTAGGTGACTCGATAACAAGATGTTACTCGTAACTTCAAAGTTTCTGCAAGGAATTGCTCCAACTAACCTGTCATAATAATTCAAACTAAATAATATACCATAAACTATCTTCAACATCTGGTTTCGTTTCTATGATAATATTGAATTTTTAACACATTTAAATATTTTATAATTGATGGGTGATATTATTATGATTTCCGTAATCATAACAATGAACATGAAACTGGAAAAATTTGACTAATAATCATACCTATATCATGGTAATGTGATGTATTTCCCAATTTTGTGAAGGGATAGAGGAAATGTAGCAAACTCATTTCTAAACAATTCTTCAGTCTGATTTATTGTGGTATCTAAGCAGTATTTATTTTTGCATTTGTTGAATGATTGGGATTGTTATTGTCTTTGGCATTTTTTACACGTGAATTTGAACACTTTATTTCGTTAATATTCGTACTAAGATAATAATATAATACATGACGATATTTTTTTCTTATTATTGCATTAGTTAAGCTAATCTACACTAATAGGATGTTCATAAATATCTCGGCTGGCCAGTGTAACACTGCCAAATTATTATCTAAATGTCCTATCTCCATTACTTATTAACCAAACCTTGCCATTAGCGGGATTAATTTCTCTTTTATATTTCAATGCCAAAGTAACACGCATTTAAGGTTGGGTTTCATAGAAACTAGAGCTTTTTAAACATTATTATAAATCTTAATAAATTCATTTGATACGAAATTTATGGTTCTACGAGGGAATTTAATTTATCTGATATGCTTTACATTAGATTAAAACAATATTTAAACACATTCCTTCAAAACGTTCATCCTATTGGCATTCGGAGAATGACTAGAAACACGTTGCCAGTTACAAGAAATTCAAATTGAAATTAACATTTAAATAATACAACTACGCTTTGCTACTATATTCCAGGATACGAACAAGTAGAGTTCTGTCTATTGTACAACACAAATTCCTTCAAATCTACTCGTGTAAACTGAAACCTTTTAACAAAAGAAAATATTCTCACACATATCTTAAAGAACCGACACATAATTTAGTGTTAGCACAGGGTGTTAGCTTAATGCAGCAATCTCCATAATCGATGCTACAAAGTTGTAAACAGCATCACGGAAGCCAGTGAACTGTTACTGAAAAATTACTTAAAGTGCTAAATGGAGTGGATATTTCAAATCACTAGCTACGACTTTGTACTCTGCACGCAACCAACCGACGAGCCGATCGCT
>CAJQZN010040873.1:59749-87084 GCA_907164685.1 Colias eurytheme | reverse complement strand
TATCACATGGCTGGTTATTGCGTTCATAATATGAATTTGAACAATCTGGTCACATAATATATGTTAATATATTTTTGTGTTAATACCTACCTTTAGATTTAAAATCGTTTTATATAAAAATGAAATCGTTAAATAGAGCAACAATTTTTACATTTTGGCTTTTCCTGGAAGCTTGGAAGGTGAAACCACGTCGGACAGATAGCAAAAAATAACAATAATAATTATACCAATTACATAATATAAACCTAGTATAGAATATACATTTATGCTTCACTTTAAAATTGTTTATCTATATCACTACATAGTATAAAACAAAGTCGCTTTCCCTGTCCCTATGTCCCTATGTCCCTATGTCCCTTTGTACGCTTAAATCTTTGAAACTACGCAACTGATTTTGATGCGGTTTTTTTTAATAGATAGAGTGATTCAAGAGGAAGGTTTATATGTATAATAAGATCCATTAAGTAGTGGAGAAGTACTGTTATTTTTGAGGTTTCTAATGTGATGTCGTAAAAAATTACATTTATTCCGCTTACATTGCAAACGCAGGCTGAACCCTACGAGTTTTATCAAAATAATGTACTAAGTATTATACACATTGAAAAGGTCTACAGAAAAGTCCGCGATGGTATATGTCTATCTCTTATGGATAACCCACAATAACTTTTTTTTGTCATTTACTTTTTACGACAAATAATGGCTAATTTTCGAAGCGATTTTAACCAATACAGCATTAATCCTTAAGCAATTAAATACCATGGATACATTGTTCATTTAATATAGATCTATATGGCCCTTTACACCGCATGATTTATGTGAATATTTTCGAAGATATTACAGATTTAAAAATTGCGGGACGTAGCGTTTGCGGCCGCCCGGCTATGTATTTTATACCCGTGCGAATTGCGATGCCGGAGCGGGCCGCTATATTTTTATACCTATACAACGTTCACAATTTTTCTGTAGTGTATTTAGTATCAGCATTGCACCCGTGCGAAGCCGGGGCGGGTCGCTAGTATATAATAAAACTAAGTCGATAAAATGTGCGTGCCGATAAAACTTAAAAAGGAGTCCCGACACGATAAAGGGACTTATGTGGTGTGATAGCCCTTTGTCCCCCCTCGAACAAGAAAGTACCCGTTTTAATCTAAAGGGCATGTTTTTAAAAATATAAGGGACTTTCCGACCATTCAACTTGGAAATTAAGTGCAGTGGCGCCATCTGTTATCGAATATTTGAACTTCGGAGACTATACACAATAGTATTATAGTCTCCATAGTTGTGAGCCATTGCAGCATGTGTAGTAGTGGCGCGAAATAGGAAATTCCAATTTCAATAAAATCTTAAATTTAAATTTTGTGTATTTAGACGTCATTATTTAACGTATATTTTGGAGTTAAAGCGACATAATTTTAGTTATCCAAATTAGTTCTCAAAATATTTAAAAATTTAGGTTTTTAAATTTCGTGCCTTTACTTCATACGCTACCGCTACAGAAGCTAGAAAGTTCCCGTTTTAAGGGCCCTTAGTAGGTGAACACGGCAAAATGGACTGTTTTCTATGAGCTATAATTGAAAATATTGAAGTTTTTTCGCACTGAAATTTCTAATATGTATTACAGAACGTATGTGTGATGGGATGACTGTTTCCAAAACACGATTGGAAAAATTTTGCTCGATAAAAAAAAATCCTGAAGTTACCTCTAAAATATCATATAAATGCTCATTACAACTGTATTTTACGATAATAATTCGTATAAAATCACAAATACATAGGTATTTACCTTCTCGATTTCGTGACTGTTTTAGATTTAGAAAATACTAAATATTTTCATTCACTTTTTGATAAAAATGTGAATGGCGCTTACGATTTTAAGTTTCGAGCACGTTGATTCCATACTAAACGCGGATCCCCTCACCGCTTACCTCAGGCCCGAATAGCTGAATTTTCGCTGACCGCCTAACCCCTCTTAATCTAAAGGGCGTGTTTCTAAAGATATAAGGAACTTTCCAACCCTACATAGTGGCGCCATCTGTTATCGAATATTTAAACTTCATTCAGGACAACGATTGTTTGGGTTGAATTTCCAAAAGCGTTGCGAGCAATTGTAGCATTTGTAGTAGTGACATGAAATTTAAAATTCCAATTTCAATAAAGTCTTAAATTTAATTTGTTGCTATAATAAAGTTATTAAATTTTGTGTATTTATACGTCATTAGCTAACTTATATTTTGGAGTTAAAGCGACATAAAATTAGTTATCCAAATTAGTTCTCAAAACATTAAAAAATTAAGGTTTTTAAATTTCGCGCTTTTACTACAAATGCTACCGCTATAGAACCTTTTATTATGGCGGACGATAATGACCAGAATACTCTAGAAGGTGTGAGAGAGAAAATATTTTCAAATTTTCTCGAATATTCTAGAGCCTAGCTCTCTGAAGTGTCTCTGAATATATAAGAGCCCGGTGTCGCTCACCAGAGTTAGTTTAATTTGAACAGCGAAAAACTTCCCCACTGAATTTCTAAACTCTTTACAAGTACCAGGAATGCCATTACACTGCCTTCGTCTGAAAATTGGAACTCCAATCATACTACTCAGAAATCTCAACTCCCCAAAATTATGTAATGGAACTAGAATGATCGTAAAACAGCTATCGAATAATATCATTGAAGCTGAACTTATTTCTGGGAAGACCAAAGGACAGACAGTATTTATACCTAGAATACCTCTGATCTCTTCGGAATTGCCATTTCAATTTAAAAGACTGCAGTTTCCAATAAAATTAGCCTTTAGTTTTACAATTAACAAAGCGCAAGGACAAACATTAAAATAATGTTGTGGCATTAACCTCAAAGAATCCTGCTTCTCTCACGGTCAGCTATATGTAGCTTGCTCAAGAGTAGGAAATCCGAAAAAATTATGTATATATATTATACTCCGGACAATAAAATGAAAAATGTTGTTTATAAACAAGTATTGTAAATAATGAGAAAACGTTTTCAATAAACTTTTTTTTTTTACTTTTTACGTCATAGTTTATTTTTTTACTTCGACTCTACCACGTCATCTCATATCAACCCCCGGGCGAAGCCGGGTTTTTTAGCTAGTCTTATATATAAAAACCGGCCAAGTGCGAGTCGGGCTCGCGCACAAAGGGTTCCGTAGCAGCAAATATAATAAATTACAGTTAAATCAACCTATCTCAAAAACTATAAGAGATACTTTGATCAAACCAAAAATCGTTGAAAGAGTTAATTAGCATGCATCACCTCTATTTTTTTTAGAATTTTATACCCCGTAGTTATAAAAATAGAGGGGGGGGGACATACTTTTTACGACTTTGAGAGCTGATATCTCAAAAACCGTTCACTTTAAGAAAAATGTTTTTTAGAAAACTTTATATCATTTTAAAAGACCTTTCCATTGATACCCCACACGGGTATGTACATCGAAAAAAAAAATTTCATCCCTCAGTTACATGTATGGGGGGCCCCACCCCCAATTCTTTTTTTTACTATTTAGTGTCATATTTTTGTAGCGGTTCATACAACACATATTCCCATCAAATTTCATCACTGTAGTACTTATAGTTTCCGAGTAAATCGGCTGTGACAGACGGACAGACGGACAGACGGACAGACGGACATGACGAAACTATAAGGGTTCCGTTTTTGCCATTTTGGCTACGGAACCCTAAAAATGAATCGCAAAATGTGTTGGTAAGCGCATAACTCGAGAACGGCTGAACCGATTTAGATAATTCTTTTTTTATTATATTCCTTGAAGTACGAGGATGGTTCTTATGTAGAGAAAACGTAAATATGTACCACGGGCGAAGCCGGGGCGGACCGCTAGTAGGATATATATTTAAGACCAAGTAAATACCGCAATGTCACGGTAAATAACTCAAGAGAAATGAGTAACTTCGCCTTATATATTACAGAAAACATGTTTTACTGACATCGAATTTGTTACACTAGGTTATGGTTAGAAAATGATCTATATACTTATGCGATTTGTGTCAATTTTATTTATACATACTAAAATTATAAAGAGGAAGAGAAGAAGAAAAGATTTGTTTTAAAAATTGTCTACTATATCGATTTTAAAGATATAATATTATTATTTTGGGCTAGTTTAATTTTAAATTTGTAAAAAACTATAATACATAATATAAGTTTAGGTTTTGAACAAAAACAAGTTTTAATTTATGTAGCCAACATCCCGAATGTTGTATATTATTACAATTTAAAATAGGTTTTATTTTTATAGAATTATCAATATATTTTTTTGTGATTTAATTTAAATAATTTGATCGTTTTTTTTCCTTTCTCCATTGGGTCTTAGAGTAGCTAGTTGCAATATTCTTTTTAAACATAGTGCATAACAGCGTATTTCCAAACTATACATAGCCAGGACGCAACCATAGGAAACTGCTCGTGTATACTTTGTAATGCTGTTTTTAAGTTTGTTATTACAATATATACACGAATTTTGCGTACTGATCGTGTATACTTTGTAAAGCGGATGCTTGCTTCTTCTTTCCAAACTATACACGATCAGTACGCAAAATATGTATAACTAAATAATTAAATATAGCTAACACCACTTACGCTTGAGCGAAATAATAAATATATAGGCAATCAAAGACTTGTACAGCTATATCTATCTACTTTTATTCTTCTTGATTGATTCAGTAAAATATGGAATAAAAATATTATTAGGTAAGCTTAGAAAAATAAATAGGTAACAGATATAAGGGTTACCTATGGGTTAGGTTAGGTTCGTGTTTTTTTTAACTACACAAAAATAGGAGCCCCGCGAAGCGGGGCTCCGTCGCCTCGCAACCGTCTTCTTCTGGACTTATTAGATTCTTACATTTTAGCACTATTGTCAATTGTAAGTCGTGCAGTATAGTCGGGAACGAAGACACAAGCATCCTCGATACAAAAAATATACGATCAGTACGCAACATTATATACACAATACACATGCATTTTAATAATAGATTTCAAAACAGCAATACAATAATGCGAGCAATGGAGAGACGCCGCGCTTACTCCGAAACATACATGATTAGTCCGCATGCGTACTAGCGCTGGCATACAAAGTATACGCGAGTATTTGCAAGTATTTGCGTACTGCTGTTGTATAGATTGGAAGAACTTTGTAAAAAAGTTATTTCCAAACTATACGTGATTATTTTCACACCGTTGCGTACTGGCCTTGTATAGTTTGGAAAGACGCTGCATAACATTAGGTTTGTCTACGAATGTATTCTTCGTTAGGTTAGAAATAGAAAGCCTTATATTTAACTTTGCAAGAATGTTTGATTTTTTTTACAATCACCGTTTGCTAATCAATTTTTTGATACAATTTATTTTTGCACTCCTGGCATTGACCCTCAATTTTATGCATTATAAATGCAATGACGGGTTTTTGTGTGATGCAAAAATACCTAACTGTAAAATTTGTGGTTACGGGTTTTATGTTTACTTCGTGGTTTTTTTTTTCGTCTTGAGTGTTTGAGATCATGACATAATGACAGAACTAATGACCAGACTAGGTACAAACACCAACATATACATTGATAATATATTGAAAACGAGGTGTAACTTATAAGACAATGAAATGAGATATGTGTTAACAGCTGACCGCAAAACACAAGATACATTGTTATTAGTTATTACTTACTATATCGAGTAGAATTACTTAGGACTAGATTGATCTATACAGGGTGTAATCGAAGTGTGCACAGGCGATATTTCCGTAAGTATTACAGATATCAAAAAAACTTTAAACTGATATCGAAAGTACTTAACTTAATGAGTAAAATGGCCGTAATAAATTTTTAAAAATAAAACGAGAAATATCTAAAAAATTAACATGAAACCCTCCCATACATTTAGTATGAGATATGAATATCCCATGTACATTTAATATGAAAGATTATAGCTTTTAGCACAGACTTTGTTTGGTTTTCTGCTTTAATTACTTCGCAAATTTGAAGGAAAGTTCATTTAGACACTGTAAATAGAGCTCCTCATTGTATTGAACAATGAGGACGTCACTTCGAAAACCTGCTATGGATACAAAATGTATGGGAAATAAAATGTATGTGCAGTATGGGAGCGTTTAATGTAACATTTTTGGATATTCCTCGTTTTATTTTTAAAAATTTATGGCTATTTTACTCATTAGGTTAAGTACTTTTGATATCAGTTTAGTTTTTTGATATCTGTAATAGCAACGGAATAATCGCTTGTGCACACTTAACGATTACACCATGTATACATCTATTCTATACATATAATAAATCGTAGGAAAGTAAAAATTATTATTATATTTGTGATTTGATCAACAACTAACTTATATAAAAATGAAACCCGTTTTCCTTGGTCACGGCATCACGCGTGAACCGATTTCGATAATTCTTTTTTATTATATTCCTTGAAATACGAGGATGGTTCTTATGTAGAGAAAACGTAAATATGTACCACGGGTGAAGCCGGGGCGGACCGTTAGTTTTTAATAAGTATTTGATTCTGGCCCAATAAGGTTTAGGAAAATAGAATTCTTCCTATTATGATAAATGATAATTTTGCTTTTAGTGACGTTTGTTTAACCGGTTTTATGACACAATAATAAATTTGTTGTACACATTGGAAAATTTTATAACGAGAGAATTAAATTTTATAATATTTAATATTTATAATGTTCGAATGATTATAGTTTTTTGTTGACTTGTGTTTTTTATACAACTTTCATATGGTTCGTGTTGGTATGTAAAATATTATGGAATATCATCATCATCACTACATAGTATAAAACAAAGTCGCTTTCCCTGTCCCTATGTCCCTATGTCCCTTTGTACGCTTAAATCTTTGAAACTACGCAACGGATTTTGATGCGGTTTTTTTTATTAGATAGAGTGATTCAAGAGGAAGGTTTATATGTATAATAACATCGATTAAATAGTGGAGAAGTACTGTTATTTTTGAGGATTCTAATGTGATGTCGTAAAAAATTACATTTGTTCCGCTTACCTTGCAAACGCAGGCTGAACCCTACGAGTTTTATCATAATAATGTACTAAGTATTATACACATTGAAAAGGTCTACAGAAAAGTCCGCGATGGTGTATGTCTATCTCTAATGGATAACCCACAATAACTTTTTTTTGTCATTTACTTTTTACGACAAATAATGGCTAATTTTCGAAGCGATTTTAACCAATACAGCATTAATCCTTAACCAATTAAATACCTTGAATACATTGTTCATTTAATATAGATCTATATGGCCCTTTACACCGTATGATTTAAGTGAATATTTTCGAAGATATTACAGATTTAAAAATTGCGGGACGTAGCGTTTGCGGCGATATCGGCCGGCCGCCCGGTGCGGCAAGAGCGTGTTCACAGTTTTTCTGTAGTATAGTGTATTTAGTGTATATTATAGTGTATTTAGTATCAGCATTGCACCCGTGCGAAGCCGGGGCGGGTCGCTAGTCTTATATATAAAAATGAATCGCAAATGTGTTGGTAAGCGCATAACTCGGGAACGGCTGAACCGATTTCGATAATTCTTTTTTTATTATATTTCTTGAAGTACGAGGATGGTTCTTATGTAGAGAAAACGTAAATATTATGTACCACGGGCGAAGCCGGGGCGGACGGCTAGTTTATTATAAAATAACCAGGTAGATACATATAGTATATTTAGGGCAAGAGCTCCTTAATATCTTTTCTATAAATAATTATGTTCTGTAATTGAATCAAAATGTAAAACAAATTTAAAATTTATTATGAATAACGTCTTAGGCGACTCGAACATTAAAAATAAACTGTTTATTTTGTTTATCTCTGTCGCTTCTATATTTTGATTATTTTTTTATGATTTGTATGATAAAATTATCTTGTTCCGTAGTTCCGTAACTGTGGGAAGTAGGAAAAACCGAAAAACATACTTTTGGATATATATCATTCTTATTTACGATATGAACGTATAACGTAGGTATATTATATTCAATTCGTCTTCAAAAAAAATTCAAAAAAATTCATTCATTGCATTCAAAAAAAGTAAAATTATTTGTTCATAATATTAATGCATATTTTATGGATATTTAATGAGTCTAAATACTTTTTTAGTCATCACTACTGTATATACCTAGTATAAAACACGCTTTCTCTGTCCCTTTAAAACTACGGAACGGATTTTGATGTTGTTTTTTTAATTAGATAGAGTGATTCAAGAGAAGGTTTTAGTGTATTATTTATTAGGTTTTAGACAAAGCGGGCGAACCCGAGAGCGGAAGGCTAGTAATATAAAAATAATTGCGTTAAAAACAACCGACTTGAAAAACGGAAAAGTGAAAAATAAAAAAAATTGATATTATTAATTACTACATATTATTTAGATGTGCTAAAGTATTTACTAAAAAGGTTTGATGTCGGTGGACGGGATTAATACTAAGTACTGAGCTAAATAATCACGTAAATCGGTTAAGAAACCTAGGAGTAATCGGTGTACAATGTACATACATAAAAAAAATATATCGGCCGAATTGATAACCTCCTCCTTTTTTTGAAGTCGGTTAACAATATATTACAGTCACAGACAATAAAATGGTATATTTACTAGTTGTACAATTTTTATTTTAAGTTTGCAAAGGGACAAATTGTGTCAATGCTAAAACACTTGATATTGATTAATAAATATTAAAACATTTTGCAATATTTATTTTGGCTTTTTATACATAATATCGCGTATTTCAAGGTCAGCAAATTCAAGGCCATTCAACAACTCGCAACTCAAATGACAATCATTTATTCATGAAAAATGTATCAGATAATAATAGTTTAGATTGAAGGAGAGTTATGAACAAAAGTTTTTAGTGAAAATATAAGTGTAATACTAGCTCCGCCCGCGGCTTCGCCCGCGTGTTGTTTTGATAAAAGGTAGCCTATGTTCTTTCTCAGGGTCTAAAGAGTAAAGATTGTCTGTGCCAAATTTCATCAAAATTGGTTGAGAGGTTTAAGCGGAAAAGCGTAACAGACAGACAGACAGAGTTACTTTCGCATTTATAATATTATAAGTAGGGATTTAAAACGTTTCTAAAAACGGCCAATAAAGGTTTATGTAACTAGTAATAGGTAATTTAAAATAAAATAAAAAGAATATTTTTTTCAGTAAGTGCACTAACATTTAAGAATAAATTATACCTACTTAAAAATCTACCAAAATCCAAGAGAACACTAATCGTATAAACAAGGCTCCTAATGTAGCATAAAAATACAGAATAGTAATTATTCTAGGTATTTACTATGAATAATAAAGTACTAAATAATTGGATGCTTACGTGATGTAAGTATGTAATTCGTAATAAGGTAAACAATGGATTTCCGGCTACACTATTTTTGATCCTATTGCAATAGTAATAAAGTCTATAACGTAATAGTTAAAATTTTATTTTATATTAAAACTAGCGGTCCGCCCCGGCTTCGCCCGTGGTACATATTTACGTTTTCTATGCATAAAAACCATCCTCGTACTTCAAGGAATATAATAAAAAAAGAATTATCGAAATCGGTTCAGCCGTTCTCGAGTTATGCGCTTACCAACACATTTTGCGATTCATTTTTATATTATACTAGCGGTCCGCCCCGGCTTCGCCCGTGGTACATGTTTACGTTTTCTCTACATAAGAACCATCCTCGTACTTTAAGGAATATAATAAAAAAAGAATTATCGAAATCGGTTCAGCCGTTCTCGAGTTATGCGCTTACCAACACATTTTGCGATTCATTTTTATATATAAGAAGAAGATTCCGCTGGATGCACATTGTTTTGATCTTGAATTAAGAATGAATGAAAAAATCTTGTACGATTATTTTATAGGCTCTTGTGTGTTTATTACATAATTTTTTGTATAGTAAAATTAGTTAATACTATAAATTTATAAAGAACAAGATTTCCGCCCGTGCGTATTTTGAAAGATTTAAGCATACAAAGGGACATAGGGACACAGAAAGTGACTTTGTTTTATACTATGTAGTGAAGTAGGGTTGGATAGATAGTTAATACTAAGTACCTAGTTATTTTACCATATTTGAATAACTTATGTTTTTATAAAGTCAAATTTTTGTAACTAGAATATTACTACTTAGGTACTGTTTTATTTTAGGTAACGTTAAATATTAAACAAACGTAATTTATGCTATTGCATAGTTTTTTTCTCAGACTGAGCGCGGCGACCGAATGTAAGAGTTCCGTAACGAAAAAACTTAACACCCCTTTTTTTATAGTGTAGAATGCATTTAGGCATACCCAGGGCACTCGGGGGAAGAGCCCTGGGTTATGTCGGACTCACCCTGCTGAGTGCAGGGTCCTACCGACTAAACTCCACTGTGTTCCGCCGTGCCGCTTTATTGACGGGGCCGCGGGTATTCGGTAGAACCGCGTCCGTAGACCCGTCAGCAACCTAACACCCCCCACTCCAACCGGCACAGGGATGCGATGCTATGCAATAGCTTTACCGCGGCAGTCCTCGACTGCCCCACGTATTTTTTTTTAATAAACTGACTAAAGAAAGTTCAACGTAACAACGTTCCACCATATTATTATAAACTCTTTTAAATTTAAGTGACTTTAAAAAAGGTTTTATACTGCACTGTACTTTTTTTGTTTTTGGACAGTCCCGTAACCGTAATTTCGGCGTATGGAAACAGGTTTTGACTTAGTGCTTAAATGGAGCTTTCCATAAGCCTTATTGACTAACCGGTCGTTACACTTCAATATTTGAGACTTATGTGTTGAATAAAGTTTAATGCGATGTAGAACTGGGGTCACTATTATTATGTCATACTAGCTGTGCTCCGCGGTTTCACCCGCATTGCTCCGCTCGTGTAGGTCTTAGCGTGATGATATATGGCTGTACATAGCCTTCCTCAATAAATGGGCTCTCTAACACCGAAGGAATTTTTCAAATCTGACCGGTCTTCAGCTTTATATTATTAGTATCTTAATATATATATATATATATTATATATATATAAATCTCGTGTCACAATGTTTGTCCTCAATGGACTCCTAAGTCCTAAACCACTTAACCGATTATAATAAAATTCGCACACCATGTGCAGTTCGATCCAACTTGAGAGATAGGATAGTTTAAACATGTAGGTACCACGGGCGAAGCCGGGGCGGACCACTAGTAGATATATAGTTTATTGATCGATTTAATGTACTTTATTGTCAAAGTTACTAGGGGACTGGACTGTTTTGTTGGAATTTATCAAATGAGTTAAGTGCTTTTTGAGATTACCGTGTTCAAATTAACAAACTATCCGATAGATATAAAAATAGTGATCTAATAAGGAAAATTCCGTCAGTGCCTAATTTTTGTATGGACATTCGGTTTACCATTACAAATAAAGTGACAAAAGAGTACTTCGACACTTATTCGGGGTCTCTCTCTCTCTCTCTCTCTCTCTTCAGCCTTTCTCCGTCCACTGTTGGACATAGGCCTCTCCTAAGGCACGCCATTTGGCTCGGTCTTCAGCTGTTCGCCGCCATTATTCGGGGTCAAAAGGTCAAAATTTTAGATTTACACCTTACACACCTCACTCAGTGACTCTCTATAAAACTCCACATAAAAAATTAAAAAGTCAAAACTGTGGCTTTTTCTGTTTCTCTAGCGAATATTTTAAAGTTCATTGCTTCAATGAGCAAAACCAAAACACAAAAATATTGGTGCTATTTAGTTCAGCTTTAGAAAAAACTTCAAAGTTACAGTCATCAGTCTATAACAACAGTGGCCATGTAATCTACAATATTAATTATGCGGTTATCTCACAGCAATATAAAATACAAAAACAAACTTATCAATAACTGTATACTATGTTACATATACACATATGTACACATATGTGTATATGTGTACATATGTGTATATGTAACATATTACATATGTATGTAACGTATTACATATACACATATGTACACATATGTGTATATGTAATATACAATATTATTATTTGCAAAATGACCCGTTTATCCGAATGCTTAATACCTCGTTTCCTTTTCCTTTCCCTTTAGAGCATTAAACCAACTCTAAGTCTTTACCCATTAAAATGGTAATATTCACTTATAATACCACAAGAGCTTCAAAATTATCGGGTATTTTCCGATAGGTTCGTTGCAAACAAATGAAGGAGTCAAGTTTTTAGAAAAAATTTTTCCTGAAAAACTTGACGACTTTATTTGTTTGCAGGGAACCTTGAGGGAAATGCCAGATAATTTTGAAGTTCGTGTGGTATTCGGGGGATTATTTTTCCGTCCCAAATGTCGGCCGCCAATAATTTCACAATTGAATTCAACCTGTCAGTTTGACGTCAACGACCAGAGAAAATTTTCAAAAAATTATCACTATAATACCATGTAGGTGTACCACGTGACGTCGAATGGTGCAATTCTATTGGTCGATATTTGGGTCGGAAAAATAATCACGCGAAGATGTACCGTTCCTGATTTTCTTTTTAATCAAAGTTAAAATTGAGCATTTATGTAAAGAACATATTGTCAAGCCATACTTAAATTCTACCATGTATTGGTCCATGATTCTATTTAAATATTCTCCTGTGATATTTCAAACCTAAAACAGATCTCAATTTAGTGTTCTAAAAATGTTCCTAAAATTTTCTTCATTTTTTATTCCATACAGTTTTTTACTAATATTTGTTACTAAAATAAGCTTTTTGCAATTGAAATAGAGAAAATATCAAGCGGAAACGCAGAAAGTAAGCAATAATATTAAGGCACGATGGATTAGGGTACTTTTGGAAAATATGATATAGGTACTAGCTTTCCGCCCGCGGCTTCTCCCGCGTTTTCAAAGAAAAACCCGCATAGTTCCCGTTCCCGAGGGATTTCCGGGATAAAACCTATCCTATGTGTTAATCCAAGTTACCCTCTATATGTGTGCCAAAATTTATTGTAATCGGTTCAGTAGTATTTGCGTGAAAGAGTAACAAACACACACACCTCCTCACAAACTTTCGTATAAACTTTATGTATTCTGTGCTATAGCGGTTTGTTTCATCTTTGACACACGCATGGGTTAAAAATTCGCTTATCAATTATTAAATTAAAATAACATTGATAACAATTACCGGCGTTTCACCACAGTATATCTGTCAACTGTGGTTTCACCTTGTTTCTGTGGTTTTACGTCGCGTCATTTTGATTTATTTTTAAAGAAATAGACTTGATTAAATACTACATTATTGTTAATCATTCTTGTTGTAGGTCCTCTCTCAAATCTCAAATCTGTAATTAACCAAAATTCAGAAAATAACATTGATTTTTCTTTCGAATATACCTAAAGATTGTCTTCATATTCAGATACCTCTTGAGATAAATTTAACCTAGATTTTTCTTTCATACTTTTTTTTATAAAACATTGAAGAGAAATTACGCTAAGGTCATTGACACATTGACGTTTAAAACAAAAGTTATAGAAAAGAAGAAAAAGTCACAGTTTATTGGCCACTTACCTAAATATTTTCAATTCAAAAGAATACATGATGATAAGGGGACATTCACTCAGAGTACCTACTTGTATATGTATGTATAATGAAAATTATTTTACCTATAGAAAGCCGAATAATGCTCGAAGGTATAAGCTGTATTTCTTTAGTCACACTAGTATATAAGTATTATATTTTCTGTGGTTATAAATACTTACGTATTATATTTATGCGGCAGTAATTACTATACAATATACATACACATACAGTATACATACTACATAGTATAAAACAAAGTCGCTTTCTATGTCCCTATGTCCCTATGTATGCTTAAATCTTTAAAACTACGCAACGGATTTCGATGCGGTTTTTTTTAAATAGATATAGTGATTCAAGAGAAAGGTTTTTGCATATAATTTATTAGGTTTTAGAAGAAGCGTGCGAAGGCGCGGGCGGAAAGCTAGTGTATTATAATATTCACCTAAAGTATTTTTTGTCCTACAATCGAAAATTCAATAACAAAGTAACCGATTTAGGCCAACGTTTCTTTACATAATTATATAATCAAGTATAGTACCTACATTATAACCTTTGACTCGGTTAATCAGAATACAGCTGATTCTTAATGTTTCATTTGTATTGATATTATAAAATCCACGCGTTTTACCAAATTATTTACCGACTGCGTAAATAAGGTTATGTTTTCAAACGCCGCTGTTATCACACATTCACACAAACACACACTCTAACATTCACACACACACACACAGTTTTTCTTCTCTCTTTCTTCTTTCTGTAAATGAAAGAAAGAAATAATATTGAATTTTGTTTTTTTTTTTTGGATTAGTTTCACCTGCATGTTCATAATATGCTAACTCCTTTAGACTCGATTTAAACCCACTTTTTATAGACAGATTCAAAATTTGTAGGTACACTTAACAAGGCTCGGTGCCTAGTGCCTACAATAATTTTATGAGTTATACATATACTAGGGAATGCAATCCCGATCCCGCGGGATCCCGATCTCGCGAGATCTCGTGTAATTTTTCGGGATCAATCCCGACGCATCATATGACGAGATCCCGTTCGAGATTGACGGGATTGGGCGGCAGTGGTCAGCGACGGTCCTTTTGCACGTATATCCACGTCCACGAGCTTAGACAAATTAGAATCTACCATAAAAAAAAAGAAATGGATTTGTTTGAGTGTGGAAAAACAAGGGGGCAATTTTTTGCAGTTTGCATATACATAATTGCTTCGCCACGCTGTTGCCAACCAGCGTTGAGTCGGAGAGGGCATTCTCAGCAGCGGGGTACATTGCAACGGACATTAGATGCCGTTTAGCAGATGAAACTATATTAATACCCTTTGTTTTTAAACAGTCATTTTCAAAATCACTCTTTTACCTAATTCCCTTGAAATAAGCTTATTGTTTTGATTACCTACGTTAATTTCCTTACAACGTGATTATTATTTAGTTGGTAAGATTAAATATTAAAGAATAAAGGTTTTTATTTTCTTTCGAGTAATATGTTATTTTAGTTATGGTCTAAGATCCAAATATAGATCGACCTTCACCGGCATGATAATAGAATGAGATCAATTTTATAATAAATTTAGTGTATTAAAAAATGTATTAAAAATGAGTTAACTGGGAAAATCCTGGACAGGATATTTTTTAATTAATTATTAAAAAATCTTTCATTTTCATTTTTTATTAATTGCAGTTTCGAGTTAATAAAACAATTTTGTAATAAAACAGCGCTGACATAATTTTTTTTTCATCATCCTATCAAGTGAAAGTAACTGGTACCGACATACCTGTTTATATCTGCCAACCTAGCCGCTTGTCCCGGTAAATATTAGAAAACGACTATGACTGCACATTCTGTAGGTTTCATACGTCTATTATATTTTTTATTATCTTGATACTGCAATTAATTAAAAAAAATGTTTTTTTTTTAAAATGTCCTGTCCAGGATTTTCCCAGTCAACCCATTTTTAATACATTTTTTAATACTTTTACTAAATTTATTATAAAATTGGTCTCATTATATTATATTATCACGCCGGTGAAGGTCGACTTATGTTCGGATCTTCTACCATTAACCTCACTATCACAAACAAGCAGTTATTAGCTTTTTCAGTCATCTGAATTCAACATTTTTTTTAATAAGACGGGATCCCGAAAATTCCGGGATCCCGCGGGATTGATATTTCTAATCCCGCGGGATCCCGAATTTGCAATCTCGAGTCGGGATTGCATTCCCTAACATATATTTAGAAATACCTACCGTAGTAGGTTATTTTATTTTTCATTCTTTAGATTAAGATCACTTATTATTAATTTTAATCTTAAGTGCCGATATTTTGCCTGCAAATTATATACCTGCAATTTTTCATAAAAACCTAGCGCGATATAAAAAATAGATGACTTATAAAGGAAGGTCATTTTTAATACTAAATAGCTATTATAACTCGAATAATTTACTTTTTCTTGCGGTTTCGGGCTACCTAAATATAAAGAAAAGGAAATCAGCTTTTCTTTATATATTACCTAGATAAATGGGCTATCTAACTCCGAAAGAATTTTTCAAATCGGACCAGTAGTTCCCGAGATTAGGGCGTTCAAACAAACAAGCTCTTCAGCTTTATAATATTAGTATAGATGTAAATTAATAGGGCAATTTTGTCGTCTATTTATTTTACTGTTGTTTAAAACTTAACAAATAGTAACCTACTTTCAAATACAGTATTTAATTTAATAGATTTTTTCATGCCTCTTTAAAATTATTTATTTGTTTAGATCGATCAAAACCGGTCTATTTAGCCTATCTCAATGTTCTAAAAGCGGTAATAAAATACAACCTAGCTTTTTTTTACTTTTTTTTCTTCAATGAAATTTCAACCCTATCTAAAGTAGGTAACATAGAAATTACAATAAGCAGTTTTCTATCTCTCATAATCAAAAATGCAAATCTATAAAAAATATAAGCTCTCCTATGATTTTTAATAGGCTGTCTTTTTTTTTCATAATTTAACAAGTTACACAGGTTTTCATGTGTTTGATTTCATCTGATTATAGTCTAAATTTAAGACTTATTTAATTACTTGTTTTATAGCACTCCAAAACTTTCCTAACTCTAAATTTTTGAATTTAAGACTATTTAACGGGCGGAGTAAAAGCTCAGCCCCCTATCTACAGCTTACGTCAATCTCATACATTCGTAGTCTATTCTATTGAACGCTACGCTAACAGAAAGCCACTTGACTAGGGGGGCAGTAGTCAAAACCACATTTGAACGGATTTTTGCAGTCAAATCTAGTTTTGACCAGTTATGAATTTTGACTGTAATAAATAGTTTAATTTCGTTTGTGTGACTATAAACACTGTAAAAGGAGGTTTTTATAGAGTAAATTATGCAATAAATAAACCTTGAACAATATCAAACTGCTTCTAAATAGTCAATTAATGTATGTTAAGCAATAAATATGCCTCATTCAAAAGATAAAAACTTCTACAAAAAGCTTTTGAGGTAGGTTAGGTGTAGTATTCTATCTTTTACATAATAATATGTAGACCACCGTGCGCGCTGATAGACGGCCTACGCGTCTTTCAAAAAAGCTTCATATATTATGTTCCGCCCGCGGCTTCGCCCGCGTTTTCCAAAAAAAAAAAACCCGCATAGTTCCCGTTCCCGTAGGATTTCCGGGATATTTAGGTTTTATCCCGGAAATTTCCAAGTTACCTTCTATATGTGTGCTAAATTTCATTGTAATCGGTTCAGTAGTATTTGCGTGAAAACGTAATTAACACACACATCCAAGTTACCCTCTATATGTGTGCTAAATTTCATTGTAATCGGTTCAGTAGTATTTGCGTTAAAGAGTAACAAACACACACATACACATCCATCCTCACAAACTTTCACATTTATAATATTAGTAGGATTACTATCTCGGCCATCAGCGCTGACGATACGCGAGCCGTCATGTCAGCAAGATACTATGGACAAAAAATGCAGCCTTATAATTTTGGAAAAAAAATTACTCACTAAATCACTCCGGAATAACTTTTTAGCTTTTAAGCAGTTTATTTAGCAATTTAGAGTTAGGAACAGGATATCGATTAATTTGATTTTGATACAAAATAAAATATTAAAAAAAAACAAAAATATTAAAAGTAATTTACAAAACTGCATAATATATTATATTTATTATGCAGTCTAATAAAGATATCGGCAGAATTTATTTAATATCACGCTGCGTTGTTGCATAATAAATATTATAATTTTATTACAGACCAAATAAATCATACAATCATTATTTTTTGAATGTATGTTTTATTTTTTCCTTATTACTTTTTCACATTTATGTAAAAATTATTAATTTAAATTGGAAATAATATCGCCCCTCTCTTGCTAAATTATTTTATTTGCATTAATTAATAATAATAAGTTAAAATAATATTTTATTTATGCAACATTATTATTTTTTAATGCTGTAAAGCACTTTGAGCTTGTACATGGACTAATAAATATATGCTTGTATGTAAAATGTTATCTGTGGTTTTTAAGTAAGGAATTTTCCGTAACATGAAATATAAATTAATTAAAAATCGATAGATTATATTATTATTTTCTCTTATAGTGTGTTTAATTGGAAAAAATATTATTTTTTAGATATTCTATATAGGTATTCTACAATTAATATACAGAAAAATATTATATCTACAATTTATATGATTTGAAAAGAGGTTCGAGAACTTGGAAATTTCTTATCCCCCTAAAGTTATTTCTATCCTATCTATAGAAACACTTTTAAACAAATTATAATTAACTTGTTATGTTTGTATAAGGCAAATCTTTCATTTCTTGCAAAAGAAACAAACATTTAATAAAAATGTTGAGTGGTTTTATGAAACCACGGTAAAAGTGAAACTGTTCGAACGGTTCCGAACACGTGACGGTCGGCTGCCGAGTAGGTATACCTACTCGGCAGCTGCGATACACGCGACATGCGCTACACAGACCAAAAAGTTTGAGACGATGTAAATGTAATAAAAGTTTCACTTTAAAAATAAAAAATAATTAAAAAGTTCATTTATTTGCCTTCACAACTTAAAACTATTACAAAGGAATTAAATATTATGTAATCGTGTAGCATTTTCAGTTTTGAAGGAATAGTGTCTGAAATAGGTCTTTGAAAGACCTGTAGTACAGATCACTAGCCCCCGTCGCGGATAGCACTACTAAAAAATCATTTTAACTTTTTAAGTTTCAAATTTAGTTAAAAGTCAAAGTTAATCAATTATTGAGGTGATTTTGAGTTACAACTAAGATGAATATTAAATATTTAAACGTTGTATATTTTCTAGTGTTTGGTTTTACGCGAAATAAATCGCGTTTAAATTCGTTAAAATTCAACATTGTGTAGCAGGCATTCAACTTACAATGTATGTACTATGTGCCATACCTATACGAAATGAACCAGTAGTATCTGGATAATAATTAAATAATGTGGCGCAATATTCGATCTTAAAATACACTTTGATGCTATCCAAAAATAAACTACCTTTTTCGAAATACCAATACTTGTAGGTATAGACTTCCTTGTTTCTTGTAGATCATACTAACCGTCTTATTACAAAAACTTAAATAAACCGGGTTTAAACCTAGAGTTTAAATTTCTCCTTACCTATTGTCCTTATCTACGGTTTAATTCTAAAACTATTTGTTTTATAATAAGACTAGCTATCCGCCCGCGGCTTCGCCGGCGTTTTCAAAGAGAAACCCGCATAGTTCCCTTTCCCGTGGGATTTCCGAGATAAAACCTATCCTATGTGTCCAATTTCCATCCATCCAATTTACCCTCTATATGTGTGCTAAATTTCATTGTAATCGGTTCAGTAGTATTTAAGTGAAAGAGTTACAAACACTCATATACACATTCTCAAAAACTTTCGCATTTATAATATTAGTAGGATTTTTAGATAGACGTTGGGTTTAATACTTACGTTCGGCTTTTAGTTAGTCCGTGTTTTATTATAAGCCGAATGTTTATATCTATACGACTGTTCAGTTAAACAAAAAACGGCTAATTCTATTTTATTTTTTAGATATGATATATTCTGGATTAGATAATGAATATTTTAATCTCATAAAACAAGCGAATCCAGAACCGGTTACTTGTTAAATTTGCATTAAAAAACGGTTTTAGGAACTAAATAATTAAATATTAATAGACTAGTTTTTAACACGTATAAAAGTATACAAGCAACGCCGCGTAGGTAGCTTGTATGCTAGTTATATTGCGGTCAAATCGACTCGGATTGCAAGTGTCAATATCAACTGCCCTTGAGTATTCTCAAGTTTTCTTAACGTACTGATAAAAAAAAAATCTTGACACTTGGTTATAAACTGTAGATTATAGAAGTATATAATTTTTTAGGGCCGATTTTTCAATGCTTGGATAAAACTTATCCGTCCAATAAAGTATTACACGATAATATTAAAATGTCACGTAAACTGTCAAATACGGGCAATTAGAATACGTTTTTAAAATGATAGTTTTATACATTATTCGACGAATAAGTTTTATCCAAGCATTGAAAAATCGGCCCTAATTAATATAAATTTATAAAGAAAAGAAAAAAATCGATTACGACTCCAACCCGCATCCTTTCACGCCAATCCGGGGGAATGGTTAATAAATTTATATTTATAAAGCATTTGAATGCCATAAAACCAAAAATATCAAATTCATATTTTTATTGTTTTTTTTTACGTATTCGTGTAATCAGGTTCTAGTTTCTGAGTAACAATCCGGGAGAGACTTTATTAAGAGAAAATTATAATCCTACATTTTACTCCTAAGTGCAGTTATATTAATATGTCAAAAAAAAACAAATATTTTTTTCCTCTATTCTTGTAGAACATAGCATTGTTGTATCACCCTTTTGGAGTGAATTAAAAAAAAAACATTGTTATTTTTCGGGCACAAATCAAAATCCAAATGGCAAAGATTCTTTCTCTAAATTAATGACACCGTTGATAAACGTAACAAGTTGAATTATTCGCTTTTTTGAGCACAAATAAAAATTAATTTTAAAAATAATGTTAAATGATCACCACTAATCCATTATAAGTGTGAATATTGTATCGACAAATTGATAGTAATATTTATTTATAGATTTGATTAATGTTCTCTTTTGTCAAGAAACTCGTTTGTGTATTAATATTTGTTTATTATTTGCATGATTTATTAAAGCAGTGTGTGCTTAATTGTATTGATTTATATCTACTGTATTACGTTTAAGAGATGAGACTTGTCTCTTTTGTTTGATCAAAAGTTAAAAACCTCATTTTCATTAAATTTAATAGGCAAAGATAGTATTGATTAGATTTGTATCTCTGTTTCTCAAATGTAAAAAATGACACTGCTTTACGCCAAAGCTATTGAAATTATAAATTGAAATAAAAAAGAGTAAATTTGACAACCCTAATAGGTACTCACACATGGAAAGTAATGTCTGAGGGCAAAACTCAGCCAGTTTGGTAAATTACCAAAATTTTCATTTGATTACCCATATTCTGAACGCAGCGATCGCAACTAATTATTTTTAAAAGCAATTGAAAGATAATTTTTAAAGGAATTTGCAATTACACGCACGCAATCACTTTATTGACGAGATCTGAATTAACTTGTCTATATATAGCATTTAGCATAATAAATAAGTCAAACGATGTAATTTGTAAAATGCCTTGACTTGTCTGGATATGGAACTAATACTTTGTAGGTTTAAATACTATGTTTAACGTTATCGTACTACATATAATATAATTCTGTCTGTTTGTTTTTTAATGCACTTATCTCATGAACTAGCAGACCGAATTCAAAAATTCTTTGACCATTGGATATGTACCTATGTGATGATTAGATCCCGGGCTCACAGCTAGTAATAATCTATACTAATATTATAAAGCTGAAGAGTTTGTTTGTTTGTTTGTTTGTTTGAACGCACTAATCTCGGGAACTACTGGTCCGATTTGAAAAATTCTTTCGGTGTTAGATAGCCCATTTATCGAGGAAGGTTATAGGCTATATTACATCACACTACGGGCAACAGGAGTGGAGCCACGGGGGTGAAACCGCGCGGAGCAGCTAGTAATATAATATCTGCACGCTGCTTTTCTTGTTACTTAGATAAATTATGAAAACTATAATATATATTACTTTTCGTTGCGGACAATGCCACAGATAATAAAATTTAAAGTAAATGACATTAAAAATATACTCGTTTTTATCCTGTTTCCTTGTACTTATTGCCAATATTGTTAATATATATTTATATTCTTTATTTATATGTCAGAAGTGAAAGGTATTTCATTTAATTATGATTACCGCAATTTTTGGATTAATTTCATTTTGTATTTACTTAAAGATATAAATAGGTTTTTATTAATTTATGCTGGTTTTTTTAAATGCCTGAAATTTTACCTTGAAAATGTAATTTGACTGCATTCTTGAATTTATATAAAGTTTTGTTTTTAAAACGATATTAAAAAAAAAAAACAATATGCGATATTTTTACAGCCTTTAGGCCGCCTGTCCATCTGCAAGAAATGTCCGACAGTCTTTCTGACAACAGCTTGCAAGTCTAATTCCGCGTTTCCACCTGCAAGTAGACTTGCAAGCTGCTGTCAGACAGACTGTCGGACATTTCTTGCGCAAGTTTTCTTGCAGATGGAAAGGCGGCCTCATATTGCATATTGCATATTGTCATGCTAAAGATTTCTTACTTTAAAAGATAAAAAAGAGTTTTAAAGTTTATTATTACTATTAATTATTATTTACTATAGTGAGTGTGGACAGCTTTTAATCCGATAAAATTACGTAATATAAAACAATAGAATAGGTACTTGTTTTTTATGTACATTTATATATCGTGTAATAATTAACTTTTATCTCATAGTATAGTCATTGATATATTACGCTTTATATAAGATTGATTGTTCAAAGATTATAGCAGCAGATATAGCAAAAGTATTCAATGAGTGAAGAATGTGGTAAATTAATTTTAAACATTTTCGCCCCTGTTTCACGTAAATATCACTACATAGTATAAAACAAAGTTACTTTCTCTGTCCCTATGTCCCTTAGTATGCTTAAATCTTTAAAACTACCCAACGGATTTTGATGCTTTTTTTTAATAGATAGAGTGATTCAAGAGGAAGGTTTTAGTATTAACAACAATGAAAGATCATTGTTGTAAAATCGATGTTAATTTTAACACATAAGATTTTTAAGTAATTGATTTATCATTATAATTATCTTGAGAAATAATCTCTTCGTCTTTTGTTGTCTTCACTATCACTACATAGTATAAAACAAAGTCGCTTTCCCTGTCCCTATGTCCCTATGTCCCTTTGTACGCTTAAATCTTTGAAACTACGCAACGGATTTTGATGCGGTTTTTTTTAATAGATAGAGTGATTCAAGAGGAAGGTTTATATGTATAATAACATCTATTAAATAGTGGAGAAGTACTGCTATTTTTGAGGTTTCTAATGTGATGTCGTAAATAATTACATTTTCTTCCGCTTACATTGCAAACGCAGGCTGAACCCTACGAGTTTTATCAAAATAATGTACTAAGTATTATACACATTGAAAATGTCTACAGAAAAGTCCGCGATGGTATATGTCTATCTCTTATGGATAACCCACAATAACTTTTTTTGTCATTTACTTTTTACGACAAAGAATGGCTAATTTTCGAAGCGATTTTAACCAATACAGCATTAATCCTTAACCAATTAAATACCTTAAATATATTGTTCATTTAATATAGATCTATATGGCCCTTTACACCGTATGATTCAAGTGAATATTTTCGAAGATATTACAGATTTAAAAATTGCGGGACGTAGCGTTGGCGGCGGTATTCCGCGAAGCTGGAGCGGGCCGCTACGTTTTTATATACAACGTTCACAGTTTTTCTGTAGTGTATTTAGTATCAGCATTGCACCCGTGCGAAGCCGGGGCGGGTCGCTAGTTAAAAATAAATTAAACATTTATTTAGCGATTTCCACTTAAACTGAAACACCATTAGCTGTGTATGATGATTAGAACCATATATATAATATATAGGTATACTATGATTTATTATACTAATCAATGTCCTATTGCACAATGATGTCGCAATATTTTTAGTCTATTTTTAAATTAATGCATTATAATATATTATTGATTATTATAACAGCTATAGAAAATTTATGTTCTATTATGTGTAATATATTTTGTGATATGGGCATATTATACGTATTTCTTGTTTTTATCTCTGGAATTTCGAGATTAAGTGCAAGATAAATAAATAAAATAAATTATTTATTTATTTAATTTGTGCAAGGTAAAGATTATTTTAAATATTATTGTAATTTTACTGGGACTCGATCCAACGACATCTGTCATTTAAGTAGTTCATCTCCTTAATTATATCTAGTATCTACTATCAACAGCTAGTAAGCTGTGCCCCGTGGTTTTACCCGCAGTGCTCCGCTCCTGCAGTTGGTCTAAGCGTGATGATATACAGTCTATAACCTCGCTGTCCTCGATAAATGGACTATCTAACACCGAAACAATTTTTCAAATCGGACCAGTAGTTAGTTCCTGGGATTAGAAAGAAAGAAAGAAAGAAAGAAACATTTATTTGGCTCCATGATACAATGAAAATAATACAACATAAATTTAACGATATAAACACAGATAACAAACAATTTGAAAAAAAGAAAACAAGTGAAAAAATAAAATCACGATATGCAACAATCTTATTACTACAGTAAAATAAAAAATAAAAAGTAAAAATTAATAAAAGAAACAGTATGTGGAGCCAAACCAGGTAGCCACTCAGTATATGTTGCAGCACAGTTACAACACTGATTTTCAGTGGCCCCTCTTTGTAGTGATTGGAGCGGCAGTACGTTCGCAAATATATTACAGCTAATTATAATATAATATGTAAAGAAAGACACAAGATATACATACACATAAATAAATTTCACATTTTTGAACAATAACAATACATAATAAAGTAATACCTATACAGATAGAATGATAATATACCTACATAATATAAAATATGTTAAGCCCTATCTAATCTAATATCTAATATGTATTCTAATATATATTATAAAGGCGAAAGTTTGTAAGGATGTATGGATGTTTGATACTCTTTCACGTAAAAACTACTGAACCGATTACAGTGAAATTTAGCACACATATAGAGGGTAACTTGGATTAACACATAGGATAGTTTTTATCCCGGAAATCCCACGGGAACGGGAACTATGCGGTTTTTCCTTTGCAAACGCGGGCGAAGCCGCGGGCGGAAATCTAGTGAGAAATACGCAACTACACGCAACTAAGGTTGGATTTTGAACTCCTGTAACAGGTGTTTTTTATATTTATTTTTAAAAGAGTGTAATGTGTTGGAGTTGAGTATTGGTGGTGGAAGGTTGTTCCAACACTTAGTTGCGGAGTATTTGAAACTTCCCCTGAAAGAAATTGTGAAACTCCTCGGCATGGCGAGTTTACGAAATGAGGAACGGGTCTCATAGGCGCTGCCTTCCCCCATCCAGGTTAGTTTGTCGTATAGATATTTCGGGGCTTTTGTTATAACCACTCCAAAAAGGAGTGACGCGAGGTGCAACCGCCTACGATATTCCATTTTAAGGCACCTAGCCTCTACAAGGTACGGAGTAATATGGGTCCTGGGAGGAATGTCCCAACAAAAACGCGCACACGCGTTTTGAACACGCTGTATTGCATTCTTGCTACGGCATAATAACCTGGGACCGTACATAACGTCAGCATAGTTGAACTTGGAGAGTACCAGACTCTCACAGAGTCGGATTCGTACATCGACGTTTAGGTGTTGTCGAATACGATACAGGAGCTTAAGACGATAAAAACAATTAGCTATAGTTGTGTTCACATATTTTTCGAAACGAAGGTTTTCATCGAAGATCACTCCTAAATTTCGAGCCTCATTTACTCGTTCTATAGAATTATTTTCAATGAAAATAACTGGGTTCTCACACTCGATCCTACGGACCATATTAGGAGTGCCTAAAACCATATATTTTGTTTTGTCCTTATTAAGCACCAGTGAGTTCTCGCGAGACCAAGCTGATATACGATCTAGATCGCTGTTAAGTTTTGCGGTTGATGCTGCTGTCTGTGAGGGATCAAATGAAATATATAATTGAATGTCATCAGCATAGGCATGGTACTTACAGTGCTGTATACAATCAAAAATATCGGCACTGTAGAGAATAAACAACAATGGACCGAGTATGGATCCCTGAGGTACACCCCTGGTTACTGGTGTACACTGAGAAAATGAAACTGATCCGTCCTCCTTGTTCACGGCAACTGTTTGGCACCGTTTACCACTGAGGTAGCTACTGAACCATGCCACTGACTGCGAACTGAAACCATAGAATGTTAGCTTGGATAACAGCAATGGCACATTGAGAGTATCGAAAGCACGTGAGTAATCTAACAACACCAACAACGTACCCTTGCCACCATCGTGCGCGCTCAAAATATTGTCCAGCACGTCAGTCAACGCCGTAGCCGTACTTCGGTTCTTACGAAAACCGGATTGTAATTCAGGCAATATATTATTGCCCTCAAGATACGCCATCAATTGCTTATGCACAACTTTTTCAAGCACCTTTGACAGACATGGTAAAATGCTTATCGGGCGGAGGTCTTTATCAGCTAAAGGATTTTCTTTTTTGGGGATAGGTTTTACAAGTGCATGTTGCCATAATGCTGGAAAGGTACTGGATGATATAGAACTGTTAACAATGTCCGTTAGCACCGTTAAGGTCATGGACGTTGTTAGATGGAACATATCTAGTGATATATCATCAACACCAATGGCTTGTGATTTTAACTCTTGTAAAACTTTTAAAACAGTGTCCTGAGACACTGGCTTTAGATTAAAAGAGGCGTCACTATGACGATGATGTTGATATCGCGTAAGTGTTTGGGGGAGTACATGATCGTGTCCAGGTATGTCAAGAAAATGAGCACTTAATTTGTTTGGGTCGCGGAGATGCGTTGGGAGGATAAGGTCTGACCTCTGTTTGACATTAACCTGAGCCTTTATATGTTTCCATAACACTTGCGGGTTTTTAATATTAGCATTGATGAAAGTGTCAAAGTATACTGTTTTTTCGCGAAAGATAGCCGAGTTTACATACTTTTTTAGATCAGTGTAAAACGCTTTATGACAAGACTTTTTAGATCGTCGAAAAGCATCTTGAGCCACATCCCGGCGCCTCATCATCATTTTTATATTGTAGGTCAACCAGGGAGGATATTTATGTTTTATACAGATAGTCTTTTTGGGTGCATGGAGATCAAAAACATATAAAATAAGAGCAGTTAGAGCGGTCACTTTGTCATTCACATCATTCAAACCAAAAATAAACTCCCAATCTAAAGACCGTAGTGTTTTGTTGAAATCCTCCAAGTTAATATCTTTAATTGGCCTTGATGAGATCCACTTTGGTGTTGGCTTATCAATTTTGAAGTCAAAAGTGCATGAAATAAATGCGTGACCACTAAGGTCCTTGATATAGTCTATTTCAGTATTCAAAACAGTGGCATTAGTACACACCAAATCAAGTAACGTTTCACTCGTATTCGTAAAATGTGTAGGATTAGAGATAATCTGCTTTAAGTTGGTAGCAATTAAGAAATCATTTAATTTTTGGAAATTAATGTGATT
>CAJQZN010040873.1:11258-44749 GCA_907164685.1 Colias eurytheme | reverse complement strand
AAAGATCTTATGCAATCTTTGATTTTGAACATATTATTATATTATACCAGATAATTTGTGCTTCATCATATTTTTGGAACGCTTAAAATATAAGCATTCACGTTTATTAGCATACGTAACTCAATCTTTTTCAAATTATCGGAAAAATAACAACTATTTCTAACAATTTTTTCATAAAATAACAACTCTACGTAACTATGAAACGTAATATTTGATATCTTAACGATTTTTATTTAAAAGCTCTTATTTGAATTTTGAAAATTGCTTCCAATCATAATATTTAGAAATGAAATTCTTTGAAATTCGTTCTTTTTATTCCATTTAAATACATAAAATCTAAATACTTCAGACATCAAAAATTACATACGACCTTTCGCATTGAAATAACAAAAATAAAAACCTACAAGCAGAATGCATGAATAATTAAAAGCAATAGACAAAATCTAAAGCTTTTTACGATTCAATAAAAATGAGTTAAATTCTTGGATATAAAAGGGGTAGCTTTTTTATTAAAACTAGCGGTCCACCCGGGCTTCGTCCATGGCGAACATGTTTATGTTTTCGCTCCATAAAAACCCTTTAGTTTCTGTGATCTGTGATAAAAACCATTCTTGTACTTCAAAGAATATTATAAAAAAAAGAATTAACGAAATCGGTTCAGCTGTTCTCGAGTTTTGCGCTAACCTATTAAGTGATTCTGTGCGTGATCTTTGTGCAATTTATGAAGAGGAACGAACCTCTTTCTTTCACATTTTTGTAAAATAATAACATGAATCTTCCGTTAAATATAGACGAAATAAAATTTTATATTCATGCGTTTGTTATACAAATAATCATTGAAGTTTCACACTTGAAGGAGGATCAATAAATTTTATTTCCACACATGTGAAGCTGTGGGCAACAGCTAGTTTTAATTGATAAAATTTGACTTGAATCGTTTAATGATTTTATGTATTTTTGTCAGTTTTTGATTTGCAAATTGGCTATGATTTACGGCGTATAGTAGCATATAAAATATTTAAAACGAGAAGTGACCAATATATGTATAATATTCATTTTTCTTTATTCTATATATTTACATATTCACAAATATTATTTATAATAGACATCATTTTCGAATGATATGCATAATATAATATAAATTACAAAATGCAAAAAGATAAACAGGTGTTTCCGTATCTTATCATTTGCGTTATTTAAAAACGGTCATCAAAAGTCGATAAAAAGTCTGTTTACACATTTTTTTATTAGGTGAACAATTTGTTCCTATTCGTAAGATTTTTTGAACAAAATATAATATGTTTATTTTTATACAATTTCTACAATTTCAATGAAAAATTATATAATTTTAACGGATTCAAAACACGTTCATTAATCATATTTATAGCGAACAACAGATAACTAATAATAATATAAATTAGATTCAGTGAGAAATTGAAAAGTTTTAACAGATATAAAAATTCCTAATTCATCATTTGATACTTGCCATGACCGACTCTGCCCGGGTCTCCTATTCCAAGCGATGACAAATCCAACAAACCACAATTAAAATATTTTGTACAATCTTTAGTAAGTATACGTATAAAACATATACGTATAGATAAGATTTTTAATCAACATTAGATAAAATTATTACATCTCAATTAAATTGAATCGGGCGGTCATTAAGCAAATTGGCTTCAAAATTATGCAAAAATGCAAACAATTAATTCATCATGTGACTATTCACATGATAAAAGTAAATCTGGTATTTATATAATTTACATTTAAATAACGACTTTTTTGTAAATATACATTTTATAGAGAATATCTTGAATGACAAATTAAAATTAAAATCTTAAAATATCTTATAACAAGATTCTTTACTGACGAGAACACTAGATAATTGCCTACTTGTATTGTCCTAATACAAACATTTAACATTTATCTTATTTAATTTGAAAGCTTTCTCAATCCTGAATAATATTATAGGTACCTTTTGAGTACCATTTTTTTAATATTATAAATTATAATATATAATGTTACATATTATGTATATTGTATAACTAGCTTTCCGCCTGCGGCTTCGCCCGCGTTTTCAAAGGAAAACCCGCATAGTTCCCGTTCCCGTGGGATTTCCGGGATAAAACCTAGCCTATGTTAATCGTGGATAATGTAGCTTTCGAATGGTGAAAGAATTTTTAAAATCGGTCCAGTAGTTTATGAGCCTTTTCATTACAATCAAACAAACAAACAAACAAAGTTTTCCTCTTTATAATATTAGTGTAGATTAAATTGTAAAACTGACATGAGTTAAAATATGGATTATGGAGTTTCTTGCCGGTTCTTCTCCGTAGATACTGCTTTCCGGTGGTAAATGTAAAAAAATATGTAAGGACGTTTCAAAAGTGCTTCTAGAAGAAGTCTTATTGAATAAATAAATGTTTGAGTTTGAGTGCTTATTGGGTACATCTGAGAATCTGCCAACATCTATTTTTTTATATCTCTTAGTGGTAACAGTAAGGCAGAACAACGTTTGCCGGGACAGCTAGAAAATTTATATTTTTAACATTTCAAGCATCAGTTATATCTTCCTCCTTACCAATAATTTAAACTCAGGTCTCAGGTCAATCATTCTACAAGTTTACACGCAAATATTCCAGCAATTACGTCTAATTAAGAGCGCACCTTGAATACATCAGTCTCTGATTAACTTCTAATCCAACATGACCTCCAGTCAATTGGGCCAATCCATAATACCGATTGTCGCATATTAATTAAACCATACAATGTCATAGAACGGAAATTTTACAGTGAGATTCATTAGACGGGTTCCACAGAGCGAGCCTTGCGAAGCAATTGCAACTCGGACGAGGAAAATGGCGTATGCTTCAAGTATGCTTCATAACTATAGAACCTTAAGGAATTCAATCACAAGGCGGGAAACGAACCCGCGTTTGCAACGCCTAGCCTACTACTTGTGATCCCGCCTGTGTAATCGCATTTCTGACAGCACATTTCGGCACATAAAACCGAAAGAGTCAATATGAAACATTATTTAATGGATTACAACTTTGTATCGATGGAACACAACCTCTGTTGAATTTAATGCTTAGCTTTATAGCATTAAAATAACAATTAATAAAGAATAAATGAGACATTTTTAAAAAATAGAGACCTAGAGAAGCGTAGAATGAACAGGTACCTTCTAGGGAAGCGCGTTCCATCTTAGACCACATTTCAGCTTAACATCATGCGAGATTGTGGTAAAACGCTTCCCTATTACCAAAAAAAAAAAATAGAAAACACGATAACGATTCTGCCTAATTCAGAAATGTGTCCTGTCATTTGCCTCGGCTGACACACGTCCACACTAGCCGAGCTGCTTCACGCAGCAATTGCTTCGCGAGGCTGCTCGCTCTGTAGAAACCCCCATTGATGAATGATACTTGTGTTAAGCTTAGATCGTAGTTAATAAGGAGTCAATGAATTAGGTCAAAAATAGTTATAGCAAGGGAATTGACGTAGTAAACTTTTAATGACGATTGTTTCTAGGAATACCAGAGGAAAAGAAAACTAAATTTACTGTCGCCAACTTCGATGATCTTTGACATTTTTTCGACGTTCTTCTGTAAAGAGCCAGAAATTTTTGAAGTAGTTACTACCTAATATCGTTACTTAGATGATTTGTTGCCAACTTGAAGGATGAAAAGAAAACTAGGATGTTATTTATAGAAATAAGACTCATGTTTTCTAAACTGTTTGAAATTACACCTCTAATCTCTATACGTTTCATTAAATGGTAATTCAACAGCACATAATATGATAATTATTCCTTTTTATACGGTCTATCCATACCTACTTAATATTATAAAGTAAAGCGAAAGTAACTCTGTCTGTCTGTCTGTTACTCAATCACGCCTAAACTACTGAACCAATTTGCATGAAATTTGGTATGGAGATATTTTGATACCCGAGAAAGGACATAGGCTACTTTTTATCCCGGGAAAATGACGCAATCCCGGAAATCCCACGGAAACGGGAACTATGCGGGTTTTTCTTTGACTGCGCGGGCGAAGCCGCGGGCAGAAACCTAGTATTTAATAAGTAAGGTAGGCATTAACTAGTACCTAAATCCCAATCAATATCTAAGGCGATTATGACGTATACGATTTAATTTTTCAATAAGATTATGTTTGTTTCAGCAAATAGCACTGAAGCCAGATTCCCGCGCCTTCCGTGAATGGGTAGCGCCGACACTGCCTTTGCTTTTCGACGTGTATCTCTTCAATTGGACAAATCCAGAGAAGTTTCCAGAAGAAATTCCCAATCTGGAAGAATTAGGTAATTATTCGTAATAACTCAGGCCCCGGAATCACAGACACAATAGAAAATCTATTGTGTCGTGGACCGATCGGGCCGTTCGGGGCTCAATGGGTTAAAGATATTGTTTTTCTTATTTTTCCTACAAAGAAATGCTTAATTTTTGGTGTTATTTTTTAATAAACAAACAGTAACAAAGCATGCATTAAATATTCATATTTGACTACTGAAACTTTTCTTTGCTGATACATAGTGCATACAAAGTAAACTTAATATTCCAATACAAAAGAAATTGTTAAGATAATACCAAGGAGAGAGATAACACAAGACAATACAGATCTTAATGTCTCCAATAATGTTCTGATAAAGAAAAATAATAAATTTCCATCGATATGTCACGCCTGAAATAGCTTTATCTTTAGTTCATTGATCTTGGTCTCAATGCTGAAATTTGACTTTGAAAATTTTTATTATTATAGGTACCTACTTTAAATTGTTATCACTTGATGGAACTGCTTATTTGCTTGCACGCGCTAATCTCAGGAAACACAGCTACAGGTCCGATTTGAAGAATTATTTCGCTGTTAGATAGTCCATTTATCGAGGATGGCTATAGGCTGTATATCATCACGCTAAGACCAAAAGGAGCGGAGCAATGCGGGTAAAACCGCGGGGAGAGCTAGTACTCATATAATCGCATTCGTAATCTATTCTTAAATGGTCACGTTAAGTGGGTCAATATTAATATGATGATAACAATATTAAACAATCTCTTGTGTACATTTAATTGATAAAATGCAGGCGTATTAGGTGATAATTGTTTGTGATAATTTTATCTAAATACATGTTTTTAATTCTACGAATAATATTATCTTAAAATCTTGTTATTGTTTGCATTAAGATTTTAAACCGGTTTGGAAAATTCCTTCACCAGCTTACAGATATTTCTATTTGTAAGTAACATGGACTTAAACATATTATAACGGATTTGAAACAATTATTTTGTTACAAGCTAAGTTCTAAATGAAAATGTTGTGATATACTACACTCACATTATAATATTATTACAATATTCTGCTATACAAATTTACTCATAAAGAGACTTTTTCATACAAAAAATCCATACTAATATTATAAATGCGAAAGTAACTCTGTCTGTCTGTCTGTTACTCAATCACGCCTAAACTACTGAACCAATTTGCATGAAATTTGGTATGGAGATATTTTGATACCCGAGAAAGGACATAGGCTACCTTTTATTGCGAAATATGTACCACGGGCGAAGCCGGGGCGGACCTCTAGTTTATTATAAACGACACAAATCATACCTATATCAAGTTTTTATTACTTAAGTAAGATATTTTTAACTGTTTTTGTTTTACTTACTCATAGCATGAGCAAGTGATTCTTGACATGAACCAAAGGTTATCATTGAGAGCAATTATCCCATTAAATGTAGAAATGAATGAAATTATGAACAAGTAGAAATAATATTTGCACAGTTTTTTAAATGCCTTTATTCATTGAAAAAACATTTTTTGGGTACACATGTCTTATACTTTGTGTTAAAAAGGGATAAATTAAAAGCATGCTGTTTTTAAGTTAACAATAAAATTGAAATTTTACATATACGCAGAAATAAGTATGCGCGCACACAAAAATGAACTTAATATAGAGCGTGATAGAGCTATTAAGTAACTAAGTCAGCAGAACTCAAAAGAATTAATGATATAAAAATGGAAAGCTTATTTAAACTGACAATATTAGTTTTATGGTTTTAGTAACATCCTAAAATTCCTCCAATACGAAATTTATAGCAGTACCCTAAACACAGACCCTTAACACAGACCCTTAACACAGACCCTTAACACAGACCCTACGTAGTTAAAATTATTCAACCGTCTAAAATTTAAACTAATATCACAGAATATTAACTAGTAACTTGCTAATATCTAATAGACGACAATTTACCTCAACAACTTAATATAAAAGATAAAACTACGTAAACACAACATAATAAATAAGTAAAAATTGACACTGACCTCTAAATATTATGATAGTGCCGTGCCGACTTTGATGTTTTTGGCACACACATTGTAGTTATCGATCTTATATTATTAGCTATCCTTCTCTTCAATTATTTAGACTTAATTATGCATATAGGTATCAAATATTTATTTTTTAATGTGGGTCCAAATAAATGAATATTTATTTCTTGAGCTAGGTTTCTGTAAGACCCAATAATTTTGTTGCTACTCGTCAACTTAGATATACACTAGCTTTCCGCCCGCGGCTTCGCCCGCGTTTTCAAAGAAAAACCCATTCCCGTAGGATTTCCGGGATAAAACCTATCCTATGTCTTTTCTCGGGTATCAAAATATCTCTATACCAAATTTCATGCAAATTGATTCAGTAGTTAAGGCGTGATTGAGTAACAGACAGACAGACAGAGTTACTTTCGCATTTATAATATTAGTATGGATATATCATCGACTAGCTGCTCCGCGCGGTTTCACCCCCGTGGCTCCACCCCTATTGGTCGTAGCGTGATGATATATAGCCTATAACCTTCCTCGATAAATGAGCTATCTAACACTGAAAGAATTTTTCAAATCGGACCAGTAGTTCCCGAGATTAGCGCGTTCAAACAAACAAACAAACTCTTCAGCTTTATAATATTAGTATAGATTTGTAAAGCAGTCTTTAGTGTGAGACGCTTATAAAAACTTTTTTGGTTTTAAAATTTGTTTAAAGGTAGGTATTATTACCCAAACAAAGTATTATCACAACTATTGATTAAATAATCAAACTGATAAGAGACTTATATATGTCATAAACTATTTTTCTTCTGATGGCATCCTATCTGAAAAGCGTTTTCCAAGTAATGTTAAACACGAACTAATTTTTCACTTCACTTTCAGTTCAATTTGAACATTTCCGTACACAATGTCAAAAAATACTGTATATCTAGTATCGTTAGTCAACGAACTATCTTCATTGCATCTCGAAAAGTATCGCATACTCTTATTAATGATTCGACTTCATGTGCCAGAGACTATTATAGTCAAAGATATGGGAACCATAAATTTTTATAAAATATTAATTATTAATTGATGGTTTTATAAAGTAATTATGCATACACTCTCCAACTTGAATAAAAATACTGCACTTTGTTATGTTTTATGATATGATAAATGTATTTTTATAATAATTGAATTGGGTTGCCGTGTGAAGTAAATGCTATCAAAGCCGCGGGTGGTAAAGTCGAAACTTTACACAACTAAAAAAACTATAATATTTATAAATTTACACTCTAAATTGAAAAAAATAATTTAAACAATAGAAATAATCGGTATCCATAAACAAATCGGAATGTTTATATTTTTCATTATTACATAAAGAATTTCACAATTCTCTAATAATTTACTGTGTCACGTGTATAAAGATAAAATAACTTTATATCATCATTTGTTTAATCTATTGACCTTTGTGTAATAAGTTATCAATATATGAATAATATTTTCTAAGTACCTATATATTGGCATTAGAAAAGCCCTGTAGGCAAGATGTTTAGGTTAACGAATATAATATTATTATGTAATATCAAGAAGCAGTAATATAAAAACATATGTTATATAATAATTAAAGACTAGAATTCCACTAAATTGTTCCGGAAAAAGACCTAAATAAAAAAATACGTGTGGCACTCGAGGACTGCCGCGGTAAAGCTATTGCATAGCATCGCATCGCTGTGCCGGTTGGAGTGGGGGGTGTTAGTTTTTTTCGTTACGGAATTTTTACATTCGGTCGCCGCGCTCAAAGTCTGAGATGAAAGCTATGCAATAGGTAGCTTATAATCTATGTCCATTCCAAAAATAGATATACTTGTATGAAAATATATTCAACCAGTTGATAGGTAATATTATAATGGGGACACTTTGATATTTTTAGACTTGAATTCTATTTTTACATTGACATTAATGTATTTAAGACATTAGCCTGCATAAATTAATATTATATTTAGAATTAACGATAGCTATTTTTAGCATCTTAATATAAATGCTGGTGTTGGTTTTTTACTTCTATATTTGAGTTTAGTTATTTTAAGTTCAAAATATATTATTACTATGAAATAAAACACTAAAAAAAAGACACAAAGTGAAAAAATAGGCCTAATGCGCAAAAAAATATTCTTAACGCATACCATACTAATAAATATTGTATACCAATAATATAATATGTACTATTTACAGGTCCATATCGCTTCAGAGAGCACAGACGACACGTAAACGTCACGTGGCATCCCAATAATGGTTCCATCTCATACAGAACGCAGAGGACGTGGTACTTTGACGAGTCCAGTAATGGTACACTGGAAGATAACATCACTATCATCAATGTTATAGCGGCTGTGAGTATTGCAGTAGATTGCAGTCAGGTTATCTATAGGTACTAATATTATAAAGAGGAAAGGTTTGTATGTATGTATGTATGGTTTTCACGCATAAACTACAGGACCGATTTTGATGAAATTTGGCACAGATAATTTTTAGACCCTGAGAAAGAACATAGGCTACCTTTTATTGCGAAATATGTACCACGGGCGAAGTCGGGGCGGACTGCTAGTCTAGTATAAATAGCCGTCAACTCTTACACTAAACATGGTATCTTGAATCATAGTGGATAAAATTACATGAAATTCACGGTTAAATAAAGTTTTAAGCGATACTATTAAAAATAGACTAACACAAAATAAAATAAAAACACCG
Source organism: Colias eurytheme (assembly GCA_907164685.1). NCBI lineage: Eukaryota > Metazoa > Arthropoda > Insecta > Lepidoptera > Pieridae > Colias > Colias eurytheme. The sequence goes on along the minus strand of CAJQZN010040873.1, from coordinate 35,678 downwards.
GCCAGGTGCGAGTCGGACTCGCGCCCGAAGGGTTCCGTAGGTACTATGGGTCCTTAATATTTTTTTTTTATTTTAAGTATTTGTTGTTATAGCGCGAGCGGCAACAGAAATACATCATTTATGAAAATATTAGCTTTCTAGCTATCATGGTTTATGTTATACAGACTGGAGACAGACAGACAGACAACCAAATCTCAGTAATAGGGTCCCGTTTTACCCTTTCGGTACAGAACCCTAAAAACTATAACTTTAATGCCAAATTTTAATAAATTAGAATGCAATTACATATTATTTATATCAGAACATCTTTTCCAATCACAGGATTTTTTCCAAGTGAATATAAAATAATTTTCCTTATCGTGTGCTGCATAATATAATATTAGGTTACAAAACGGGTTGTTTTTATCTAGTCTATAATCTATGCAATAAAAAAGTAATAATGTTAAAGAACGTGCATAGTAATTTACCTAATTATTAAATATAAGAAAATCATAGTCATTGTTAATTTTATGAAAATAGATTTGTCATGTTATGACGCAAATTATACATCTTCTTCTTTCTTATCTTCTTATATATAAAAATGAATCGCAAAATGTGTTGGTAAGCGCATAACTCGAGAACGGCTGAACCGATTTCGATAATTCTTTTTTTATTATATTCCTTGAAGTACGAGGATGGTTTTTATGTAGAGAAAACGTAAATATGCACCACGGGCGAAGCCGGGGCGGACCGCTAGTATGTATATAAAAATGAATCGCAAAATGTGTTGGTAAGCGCATAACTCAGGAACGGCTGAACCGATTTCGATAATTCTTTTTGAAGTAAAACTTCTTTAGGCGCGACTAGGGAGTAACTCAGATTTTTTTTCTGACGGAAGTAACGCTTACTATAGTCTGTGTAGTTTCCGCCATTTAAAAATAATAATTCTGATTGGTTGTAAGTATATGTCATATACTACACGCTTCTTGACTTATACGCCAGCTAGTGGCAAATATCATAATCAATTAGGATTATTTATTTTCAAATTTTCAAACGGATCAATTGTGAATAGCAAAGTGAATGAAAAATTCAACAGTTTTAAAAACATTATTTTAAATTGTAAAATTTTTTGAAAATCTCTAAATATACTTGTTTATTTATTACTTTTAAAATAAGTAAATTAAAAATAAAAATAAACATGTTGCGGATTATAATCAATCTATTTTAAATATTGCTGAAGACAAAGTAGTATCCATAGCAACAGATATGTATATAGGTTGTCATTCAGTTGAACAACAAGCGTATGTACGCCAACAATTTCATAAAATGTCAGTTATTGATACAGGAGGATCGCCTTATGAAATCATATTAGTTCTTAACAAATTTTACATTATTACAACCAATATTGATGTATCTGATGGCTTAGCCAACGGTTGTGTTGGAAAGTTAGTGTATATTGAACGTGATGACAGTGATAACATCATACGCTTATGGCTTGAGTTTCCTGGTAAGATAGGAGAGAAAATTAGGAAAAAAGCTGCCCATCATATTCAAACTCTAAACATTAGTAGAACAGCAGTCCCAATTTTACGAAGATCGTCATCTGTACCAATGAATAGAAATAAGACAATATTTGCAAAGAGAAATCACTTTCCATTAGTATCTGCTTGTGCGCTTACAATACATAAGTCTCAAGGTGGTACTTTTGATCAAATCGTTTATGAATACAATAAAAGTCACAGTCAGCAGCTGTTATATGTAGCATTATCACGAGTAACTGATATAAATGGATTGTTCATTGTCTCAAACACCGATGACAACAAATTTTATCATGGAAGAAAGCGTCCAGGGGGAGTAGTTGATTTACAGTGTGAATTTGAAAGACTTTCAAATTCTCGCCTAATAACACAACAGGAAGAATTATATAACCTTGTAAATGAGAGTAACATTACACTATTTTCCTTCAACTGCCAAAGTTTACGTGCTCATGTTTCTGATCTGAATGATAAAGTATTAAAAAGGTCCACATTGCTGTTATTTTCCGAAACTTGGATGAAAAATGACGAACAAATTCTTATTGAAAATTTTTATTGCGTTACCCAATACAAACGACCCAACTCAACTGCTGGTGGAGTAGCTGTATATCATTCATCTACAGATACACTGAACAATGTAACACCAATTCAAAATATTTCACCAACTATATTATCACAAATTTCCGATGAGGTTTCACAAATTGGTGACATCGCCTTGGTTCGATGTGTTAATACGAATGACCAACCTGTGATTATCGTTGTTATTTATATATCTACAAATACTAGCCTGACAAATATCATAAAATTTATTCATCAGCAATTACTTCACTTCACAATTGAAGGTTCTCGACTTTTAAATAGTAATTATCATGAATTACCGATGATTCTAACTGGAGATTTTAATGTTAATTTTTGCTCTCAGGAATCTCAGCCGTTAATTGATTTTTTAGAAGAAAAATTTGATTTATCTATGAATACTTCTCGACTTCATTCAACAACGCGTTTCGGTACAACGATAGATGCTGTATTTTCAAGAAAAGTAGCATATTTAGAGAGTAAAATTTATGTTTCACATTATAGTTACCACAAACCTATAATTTCGTACGTAAGAAATTATGATGACATTCAATTACCTGTTTCGAATGAATAATATTAATATAACATTTAAATAATCTTTGTAAAGCACATGAATAATAAATATAATTAAATTATAATATAATATTTATTTATTTAAGTTAATATTTACCTAATCATTTCAGTGATATATGTCGTCAACGCCAAAGAAGTTTTACTTCAATCGCGCGTAAAGGTTACACGCACACACTTTTTTATTATATTCCTTGAAGTACGAGGATGGTTTTTATGTAGAAAAAACGTAAATATGTACCACGGGCGAAGCCGGGGCGGACCGCTAGTAGTCTATAAATATTAAAAAATAATTTGAAAGTAATATTTTCTGATGCTGATTGTTCTTTATTATATTTACTTAAACTCCTAACACTTTTTCATTCAACTACAGAACTTGTATCTACTATAGGTTATCATTTATATTTGAGGAGTTTCTTGCCGGTTCTTCTCCATAGATACTAGTTTCCGAATCGGTGGTAAATGTTAAAAAATGTTATGATGATTCAATAGTGCTTCTAGAAGAAGTCTAATTGAATAAATAAATGTTTGAGTTTTGAGTGTGAGCTTTATTTATTTCCAGTCAGCCGCCTACCAGTCAAGAGAGGGTAGTTTCCTGCGCCAGAAGGGCCTGTCCATGGCCCTAGCCATGTTCGGCCATGGCATCTCCATCTCCAGGCTGGCTGGTGAACTTCTCTTTGAGGGTTATGAGGATCCCTTGATAGATATTGCGAAGAGTCTGCCAGAGAGCACCAGGGGAGGTGCTCCTCCGATTGATCGATTCGGATTGTTTTATGGGGTAAGGATACTATTTTAATGTATTTTTATATATCTTATCATTAGTAAAACTCAAAAATCAAACTCAAACTTTTGAAGTTTGTGTTGGAAAATAAAGAATAAAGAAGATATAAATGATTCAAAGAATTGGAACATACAGTTCAGTTTATTTAATTTTAGGTACCTAATTCATTCATGTAATGCGATGCCTTTTTTTTCGTAATTATGTCTCTTTCAAATATTTGAAAGCTAACACATTGTTTGCAACAAATTAATACATTTCGGAACTATCATGATCTCATTAAAATGTTTAATTAAAGAACTAGTGTAGTAGGAAGGTGCAGAATGCAGATACTAGATAGGCTAAAAGCTCTCCGGGAGCTGCCCGTCGTAATGTGGCTAAATAGACAGAATTTACTTAAGTTGTCTCATTTTCACATTTAACATCACATAATATTATATACTTACCGATATTTAAAAATCACCTTACAACAACAATCAATTTACATAACATTTTGTAGAGTAGGAAAAATCAGTATTAAAATGCAGCTGTTCGTCAAATGTATATATTGCTATTGATTACTTTACGTACCTAAAAATCACCAATGATTTTACATAACATATTTTGTAGAGTAGGAAAAATCAGCACTAAAATGCAGCTGTTCGTCAAATTAATATTGCTATAGACAATGTTGATATCATTTATATCCACAATTGACAGTAAAGAATCAATTGTGACACAACAAATTGATCGTTTGACCATTCAATAGACTGAGGTGTTAATATTTGTATAACCGGTCGGAACGTTTCATTAATCAAACGCTGATTTTTATCTGTATATTTAACAAATGAATATCACAAACAAATAAATTAAGCGACAGAATATAAGCTGCATTTGTTTTTTTAGCCCGTTGATTAATAAGTAGATACAGATTTTATTTATTACGTTCTATATTTTTACTTATATTAACGCAGTACTAAACACAATTTTAAAAAGTTAATCGCCAAATTATTAATACAATTATGACATTGAAATTAAACATATTTTTTTTTAATTCTTAGCCACAATATTTGGTAGGTAACTGAAATCGTAAAAGGTTCTCTGCCAGCTTCTAGACAAAAAAAAATACGATTCTTTCGTCAAAATAAATTTTAATTGAAAACATTTTTCGGTTAAAAATAGAATAAAACCAATGCGGTTTACTTTAGAGTACTAATAACACTATTAATATTCAGAAACAACAAATACCATTGACTAATAATATATATTACAGAGAAACAATTCAATGGACACCGATGGTGACATGCTGGTGACAACTGGTGAAGAAGAAGGTGTGCTTCCGGGACAAATCATCACCTGGAACCATCTTGATCACCTCCCGTACTATGAGGGGAAATGCTCAGTGGTATGGGGCTCTTTACAATAAAATTATCAAGCCTTTTTTACGAAAAACTGTTTTTCTTAAGCAGGGTAAATATACGCTCAAATTACAGATGGCCGGTAGCGCAGGAGAATTCATGCCCCACAATCTGACAGAAGACTCATTACTAGAGATATTCATGGGCGACCTGTGTCGAACAGTATACTTCAACTATACGGAAACTAACAACCTCCAGGGCTTGACGTACCACAAGTATTCCTTGACAGAGAACAGCTTTGATTATTGTGAGTTTTATTACTACGAAATTAATCTTGCATCTATTAAATAAATGCCTACAGACAAACTAGAATCCCGTCCTGTCTTATTGAAAGTCCATTTAAAAGGTAATTCGCTGACAGCAATATTAGTAATGCCTCTAAACAATCATTAGGCTTGAAAATGGAAATATGTAGATTTATATTTATGTATGTAGCAATGGGTACAATTTCCAAAATTACCATTTCCTACTTACCTATATCACAGAATAATAACTAGTTTATGTTGAAATGTAGCGTGATATTGTTTATAACCTTACCCAATAATGGGATTTTCGTTTAATCCATACTAATATTATAAATGCGAAAGTAACTCTGTCTGTCTGTCTGTCTGTTACTCAATCACGCCTGAACTACTGAACCAATTTGCATGAAATTTGGTATAGATATATTTTGATATCCGAGAAAGGACATAGGATAGGTTTTATCCCGGAAATCCTACGGGAACGGGTTTTCCTATGTCCTTTCTCGGGTATCAAAATATCTCTATACCAAATTTCATGCAAATTTATAAGTTACTTTCGCATTTATAATATTAGTATGGATTTAACCACACAAGCTATTTCTAAAAGTATCCTCAATATTCCATCTCAAATACCATAATGATCACAAGCCAATCCACCAATATCTTCCATTCCAGCACCAAATACACCAGAGAACTCCTGTTTCTGCAATGGCCAGTGCGGCTGGAGTGGAGTGATGAACGTCTCCGCGTGTCGCTATGGAGCACCAGCCTTTCTGTCCTTGCCACATTTCCTGCATGGAGACCCAGAGTTGAGGACCAAAGTGAATGGCCTGAATCCTGACCCGGAGAAGCATTCGTTCTATTTTGGGGTTGAACCGGTAAGAAATTTTTAAAATATTTTAGTGTACGGTACAGTATAGTAATGAAGAAAATGTGGGCATTAATAAATCGGTAAAATTCTCAAACGCATATAGAAGATGAAGTATTGTTTCCTTGATCGTATCAATCACGATTGATCGCAGGTACATAGAATGGTGGATCATTAGGATAAAACATCGCGTTAAAATAAGTAAAAAGAAATATATTTTTCAGTAAATTGATTGAATTGAATTGATAGCGTTGGTAACTTCATGCTCTTTAATAAAATATATTTACCTACTTATAAATAAATACTTTCCTTTGTATATTTTGTTTATTCTTATTTCATTTTATTGCAGAGACTTGGTGTACCAGTGGACGTAGCAGCTCGATTTCAATTTAACGTTTATTTGGAACCATCTTCAAATATAGGGTTGGTATTTTATTTTTTTTTTATTAAATATCAAGGTGTACGGTCTAATCTTTTGACTGATATTTTATACATTTTTTTTAAGGAAATTAAAATTTCACAGCTTAGATAATAAAACGAATTATTTCCAGATTGTTCGAAGACGTACCACGCATGATGTTCCCCGTATTTTGGGTGCAGCAAAAAGTGACGATCGACGAAAAAGTCATATCAGAATTACGAATGGTTCGCTCTGTAGCAGACTGGGGCGCGACCATTTGCGCCTGCGTGGCTCTAACCTTCGCCGGCATCATCACATTAGCGTCATGCTGCAAGAAATCTCAATTTAAAAAGCCTAAAGACCTTATTGTGACACTCGAAAAGCCAAAGGATGAGGCGGAGATGAAATTAAATCCGATGCAATAGTTTTTATATTGTGTTTAACTTTTTGAAATGAAACTTCTTTAGGCGCGTTGAGAGTATTTCAAGGTCTTGGCAATACCGTCTCGTGGAGTAAGGCGACGATTTTGGTACCTTTGAATCTTGCCAAAGAAGTTTCACTTCTGACACGTGTGCTCGGCACAAACGCTCTTTTTTGTGTTAAAACTAAGAGTATTGGACGTTGCCTCAAAGAGGGTTGATCAATCGTGGCTGTTTATTAATTTTATATAGAATAAGATGAAGAAAGTGAAAATAATGTTAGAAGAATTGGAAGAATGGACTTGTATTACAGAATTACAAAAATGTGTAGAAACGTAAGAATAGATTGACAAATCTATACCTACTAATTATTTTTAAGTAATTTTGTACAATTTTAAATTATTTTGACGCTGTACAAAAATATGTACATAAAAGTTATTTTACGTAAGAATCAAGTTATAGTAACTGCATTTTGGAGAGTACAAAAAAGGTTTAAAATGTTCTTTGAATAACTGAATTTTTGCGTACAAACTGTTTCTCTATAACCAGTTGTAATAATATTTATGTTCGTCGCTTTTTAAACTAATAAAATATACTTATGGTATTTTACAGTTGCGATTTTAAAATACCTAAATAATAAGTTGCCATTTTTATGATACCAAAATAACATTGTGTCCGAAATTGATTTGGATAGGCTTAATATTATTTTTACTTATGCATAATTTTTGTAGTTTTCAACGAGGCATGATTTTAACAAAATATACGCGTTGGAATTATTATTAACTAGCTGTTCCCCGCGGTTTCACCCGCATTGCTCCGCTCCTGTTGGCCTTAGCGTGATGATATAATACAGCCTCGATAAATGGGCTATCTAGCATCGAAATAATTTTTCAAATCGGACCGTTTCCTGAGATTAGCGCGTTCAAACAAACAAACAAACTCTTCAGCTTTATAATATTAATTAAAAACTCAGTGGTAGAGACAAATACAAAAACGTATCAAGATAAAATAACATTTCGATATATTATTATCTTAAACGTATAATATATGTATTATGTAGTCACTTATAAAGAATTCAATCTTCCAATTATTAACTAGTAACACTGTTTTCTAATTACAAGGATACAATATTGCAGTGTAATAATTGTAATCGTGACTGAAATTGGTAGCATCCGTTAAAAGTAGGTATCAATTAGTTATTAACATTAAGCAATGTATGAAAATATTGTACCTAATCTTCTTATATATAAAAATGAATCGCAAAATGTGTTGGTAAGCGCATAACTCGAGAACGGCTGAACCGATTTCGATAATTCTTTTTTTATTATATTCCTTGAAGTACGAGGATGGTTCTTATGTAGAGAAAACGTAAACATGTACCACGGGCGAAGCCGGGGCGGACCGCTAGTACCATATAAGAAGTACCTAACATCTTCAAGAATCTTATCAATTACCAAGAAGGTTTTTTTTTATAGAGGCACCTGCCAACTCATGGTGTTGTCTCGGCCTCCTCTGGAATATAGTCCAGAGAGTTTATTTTCTTTTTGAAGTGAAACTTCTTTATCGGGGTTGGAAAAAAATTTAGTGTAACATTTTTCCGTTACGCGCCATCTTGTTTTTATCCCTACCACGCGTAATTGACGTATTTCTGTAAAGTTGCATATAGTAAATTATTTTTTGAAAAATAAGGTCATAAAGAAGTTTCACAGCTTACGTGTGTACACTAGTACACGCACACATTTTTTTATATCTATTGCCAATCCGAAAAGATAATTTTATACTTACTCCAATTGCATAAATATTTATATAGAAAATTTAATGTCTTTGCCATTGAGTCTTTTAAATATTATCCATGGATAATTTTTACTTTGGCCTCGCATTAACAGCTGGACCGATTTTGCTAGCAATTTTTTGAATTATTGAAGGTTTTATGAATAAAAGAAATGAAGAAGATAATTATTAATAATTTGCGCGTTTTATATTATTCTTTCTGTTTTATGTTCGCGCTGAAATAGAACAACGGATTTTCGGTAGACTGTACTATGTTTTATAATAATAACTTTTCATAACCAATATTATAAGTTAAAAATAATAATTATTATAAAATAATAATAGACGGTAAAAGTTTCTATGAAAATAAGTGAATTTAAAACAATAAATTTAAAACGAACAGCCCACAGCGATGAGATTTATTCAAAGTAAATTAATTTCTTTTACTTTTTATGAATAGTTTTTTTATTGCTACCCGCAATACCTCTAAGATTATTGTATAATTAACTCCATACCTATAGTTAATAATATGTATTAATAATAATTTTAAATTACGGATGTTGAATAATTAGGTCCTGTAAGCAAATTGTGATTGTAGAAAATTGTATATATGTATGTATTATGTAATAAAATATAGGTATATAAATGTGCTCGAAAAACTATGTTTGAAAATAAAAAGTAATTTTACTTATACGATATTATTAAATAATCGTTTTATTGAGAAGAGGATATTCAAGGTATATTTTGTAAATCACATTTGTAAATAACATGTCGTTATCTCAAAAAATAAAATAAGTTTTGACTGTGTCATTCGATAATTTTAATTTTGTTTTAATTAGAATATGTTTTGAAATATGTGATGAATGTGTAGATGTATAAGAATTTTTTTTTAATATTATTGTAGTTAATAAACAATAAATGTGCTTAGAATGTTTTGACAGGCAAACTCTCATTGCGTCTGTATGACAGGCGCTGTCAAACCAAAAATTCTAATAGGGCTCTCTATAATTTTTATTTGGCAACACTGCTGTGGTCCAAAACAACAGGGTTTCATACATTCCAATCTTGCAATGTTATAAAAGTTTTACTTGTAAGGTAAAGAATGCTTGGTTAAAACGGATATAGTTTTAATCTTCAGTAATACACGTATTTGTCCCATTTGGTAGGTTTGTATACAAATTAAAGGAAATTATGTACAATTTAAACAGATTTAATTTGTATAATTTATACCCAGTGGCTTTCTCTCATTAAATACAACAAACAATTATACATACTTACTCGAAAACCATAAACATTCTTTTCGCGCAGACGGGAAATCATTTCCCATCAAGTCTGGCTTGCAAACACAACAGCTATAAACAAACAAATCGTGACAAATCAACATCGAGCTATGCTGCGCTGTACTGCGCTGTGCTGTGTTTGGTCAACTCGCTCGTTTAATATTTATATGAGGATACAAACAAACCATGCTGTGCTGCGCTGTGTGAGGCTACGCTCTGTTTAAAAACGCAGCAGTCTCGAGCGAGGCGCGCTACCCGCCGTGCTGAGCCGCGCTGTGCCGAACTGTGCTATGTTTTTATGGAGCTCTGCCATGCTGCGCTGTGTCGAGCTATGCTAGGTTTGGAGCACGCTGCGTGCCCCTCCATCGCCGCATTAAATTCATTAAAATTCTCCGTATTTTTCACGTATGGTGTGAGGTATCAAGCTACCGTGACTGGACTCTTTTAACGACAAAATAACACATAAAATATCCATATCCGCTTCTTCTTCACTTTCATCTTCATCGGATTCAACTATGTCGTAATGTTTACGTTTTTTTGAAAATAGGGTCATATTTGACGAGATAAACGACTACACGAGCTGCTGATTACTTTATACTGAGCTAGATTGTTAAAAAACGTAGCTTAAGAAACACAGCACAGCACAGCGCAGTACAGCGCAGCATCGTTTAATTGTTAAAAAAACGTAGCTTAAGAAACACAGCACAGTACAGCGCAGCATAGCTCGATGTTGATTAGTCACCCTAATTTTGATTCATGCGCTTCTCCGTCATAACCAAACATTTTCGAAGATTGTGAGATATTTTGTATGTTCTGTATGACAATTTAACAAATAATTACTGTATTTAACTTATAAGTAACGCCATATAATATTAGTATATTAGTAATTGATAATGTGTTATATAATTGGAGCCTTAGGGTCATAACGATTCTTATAAGGCTGGAAAATTAATTTTCGCTACGAACATGACGTTTTATTTTAATTAATATTACTAAGTTTTAAAACAACAATATCACGAAACCATTTTTTCCACAAATCGTAATTACCCTAAGAACTTGTATGTTAAAATAAATTAAAAATTTCCCTACTGATCATTACAAAATAAAGTAAGTACATTTGTAGAAATTATATTTTACTACTTCATACCTACCCATCGTTATTATACGACTAAAAACTACACATAACAATTAGGATTTATTTATTAGTGAGAGAAAATATTTTGGTACATACTGTAATATTTAAAATCAGAAACTTCAAACGTGCAAACAAATGCACAGATGAATTAAAAATGGGTGCTCATAAGACTTGGACAATATATAAATTTTTAAAATTTTCACCCATATTGTTCTATTTTTGGGAATTACTTATGTCTTCCAGATAAACTTAAGTCAATACTTTATGCTATTTGACATCATTAATATTGGCTAATGTATTAAATTTTTGTGGTAAAGCCTGGAAAATGTAGATTATAACTATGTAAAAAGTAATGATATTATAATTAAAAAGGTAAGAAGTCAGAAGATTCACAGCATTCTATCTTCACAACATTCTATCTTCACGGTACACTAACGCACACACGACTAGATGTCAAAGTGAGATGGCCCGATTCAACTATCGAGAGTGAAAAAGGGACAGCTGAAGTAATTTGTGGCTAATTAGCCACATTTCGGAGCGCTACCTATCTACGCGTTTTTACATATGTAATATCATTGCTAATAAAGAAGACGTAATATGGTCAGTAAATTACAAATCTATCATCAAAATTGTTTAAAAAAAATAGGCTTTATTTAAAACTAGCTGCTCCGCGAGGTTTCACCCCCGTGGCTCCATTCCTGTTGGTCGTAGCGTGATGATATATAGCCTATAACCTTCCTCAATAAATTGGCTAGCTAACACCTAAAGAATTTTTCAAATCGGACCAGTAGTTCCCGAGTTTAACGCGTTCAAACAAACAAACTCTTCAGCTTTATAATATTAGTATAGATATTAAGTTACCGGTCGTAAATTTGTATTTATATATTTATGTAATTTTTAGTCGGATATCATTACAAATTAGAAATGTTAACAACGAATTAAAAATAAAGAAGTGTTGTTGAATGTGAATAAAACTGTAAAATATTTTGGAGACATTGTTTTATTTGGCTATAGTTGAATTACTTACCTAGTACCTACCAGTTACCATTATATTATTTACTTAAATACACATACGCATTATAATCGACCAGCTAGAGCTCATTAGTGCATCTACCTGATTCTTAATCACAATTAAAAACCCGTTAAAAAGTCAGACACCAAAAAAAAATAAAAAAATCACATCACCATCCGATAAAAGGTAGGAAAAATGCATGTTACTTGGCACAGTTTAAAATTTCATCCATCTTCAAAAAAGGGGGGGTTCAGTTCGACTATATTTTTTGAGATTATTTTTAATACTATCACAACTCTCATAACCCTCACTACCCAAAAATAAGGTACATTATCATAATAATCATTCTGAGGTCTGCAACAAAAGGGTCTTAAACAAGGCAACTGATAACGTAGAGTAAAAATTAAAGGTAAATTAAATTGGTGATACAGATATCGATCTAAGTAACTTATCATAATTAGTATAAGAGAATGTTCGATCGAATTCTAGATTGTTCTGCATTTACCTACATCAAACGAGCGAATGCTCATCCTAACCCCAATATGTCAAATTCTTTTAGTGTTAGCAGGCGTAGTGCATTCTTTCGTTGTTCTTAGTACGTTCGAAAAGATTCTATGCAATGTTCTAATACTGAACAGCACTGAATACCATTACTACTGCTCTATCTCTAGCTCTATGTTCGTTTGATGTAAATGCAAAAATTAAGTATCGATTAATAATTTTATAATAGGCACATATTACTATTAAAACAAAAATTTCAAGAATTTATATCCTCTGTTTATTTGTACACACGTCATAAAAAAACTATTGCTCGTAATTAAATTTTCACCAATGCAGCGCTAAAGATCAAATAGGATGCCCGTTTGCCACATGCAATTGCCACTTACATTACCTTTAATCATAACTACAATGTTATCTACACTAGGTATTATAAACTTCAAAATATTATACTAAAAATACATCAAATCCCTTTGTACTATACACATAATATGATCCACCCATTGAGTCTTACGACGTCAATATAACATACTATTCACATTTAATCAGAACTGTATTGCATTCTTCCTGAAATTATGCCAATTATTCATTGTAAATAATAATAGTTATCCTTCTAGATCACTCCATTGGAAGCAGGGATTCAATCAGTGAACAATTATAACTACGTCATCGACGTCCGTACAATACTGTGAGGAAAATTGTATGCTTTTGTACAGATTTTCGTCTATATGTATGGAAAACTGCATCAAAATTGAATTAACACTGAGAGTGACATTTGCTACCATTAAATTTTTATTAGAGTTATAATAGTATGTGTAAAGTAGCTTTTTTTACAGAATTTTCATGATCGGATCAGTAATTCTAAAGCCTACGTAGTGGTAGCCACCCCGGCTTCGCTCGTGGTAGGTATATAAATTATATAGCACTTAGGGATCAGATGCATATAAAACACTAAAATAAAATCGAATCTGGTCCAGTAGGTACCTAGTTCCTGAAAATAGTGCGTTCAAACAGACAAACTCTTCAGATTTATTTGATTAGGTTAGTAGTATTTAGTTCCTAATCTCTTCTCTATACATATAAAATTCTCGTGTCACGATGTTAGTTTTTACTCCTCCAAAACGGCTGTACAAATCCTTTGAGATTTTGTGTACATATCGGGTAGGTCTGAAAATCGGCCAACATCAATTTTTCATACTCCTAATTCTTAAGAGAGGAAGAACAACGTTAGTCGGGACAACTTGTAAAATATATATAAATGAAATGTTGGTTTGTGTAGCAAGTTAAAACTGAATTGACATCATTGATGCCAGACTGCAGACGGCTATTGTATGCAATTACTTACTCCGTCTACCAAGGTGGAAAGTTCCTAACAAAACTCATCATATTTTCTGGATTACATTTTTGTTAAACACTGTATATATAGATAGATACTTCATTCTTCAATTTAAAATCTTTACTTGGTGATTTTTTAAAAACTCACATTAGAACGTTATAATAAGTCTCTTTTTAAATGGGTTACGAGATTTATTTTTATTTTTAAGTAAGTAGTGGATAGCAATAACATTGACCACTTACAGATCATTTTTTTTATTTTTACCCAGACAATTTACGTTTTTGAAAATCCAAAAAAAGAGGCGAAAAATACAATAATGTTCCCCATATCCTGAACCTTGAATACAGACGGTTTTTGCAGCGCAATCTGTCGCGCGTCATCAAATGATAACTGCTATCACCCCAACATCCTTGGAGACGTAATTTGCGACAATCGAGATGATTGCTCCATTTACCAATAAACAGGTGGCATACCGGTCATACGTCGCTCAGTCTCCAGTTATGTTACCTGTTTTTTAATATCGTGAACATGTTTAGAATCTTGCTCGTGCTTGCTTTTGGTATGTATTTTCTTTTTTTAATAAAGTTTTTTAGAAATTTTTAACGGTTTTTAAACGCGATTTATTCATTATATTATTATGTCGACGTTTTCTTTTCATTTTCAATGTGCAGCGAGCGTGGGCACAGGGGGAGATTGAACATTTTTTTTTTACATTAAATGCATTGTAGGTAGCTGGTTAATTTTTGAAAAAATCCGTTCTGTAGTTAAAGACCATCTTAAAAGAACTTTAATTAGGTAATAGTCTGGTCAATCTTTTAATTTTCTTGAAAATATTAGACAGATATTTAAAAAATTTATAGTTATAATGACAAATCAGACGAATATTTACTATCGCTACCTTATTAGCGGTTCCAACTATTTAGAATTATATGGGTGTGTCTTTTTAATCGGTAGGTATCTACGCAAACCAAAAAATAGACCGTGCATGTTATTAAAATTTAAAATATTAGGTATTTGAACAATTTACGTAAGTGCATATAAAAATATATTGTTAAATCCCTTAAAATATGTAATTAACAATGCACATGATAACTTGTATTTATTATTGTTTATTATAATAAGTTTTTGAAACATTTTCCATTGCTTTCATAGTGTTTTCTTATACCTATTGTCTGTGTATAGGCGCGTTATAATATTATATTCTATGGCATGGTGCAGATGCATTATGCATCCACTTCAGTGTTCATTGTATCTTTACAGAGAAGTACGTAATCAGCCTCCTGCAAGACCGAGACATTTTCTATTTTATAAGACTCTAAAGTAAAATCGAACCCAGGACCAAGGAGGCGGACTTATAATAAATAGTGGTAGATATAATCCGTCCGATCCAGTAAACATTGTTCAGTCCTTTTCATGCACATAAAACATTTAAAAATCATAAAAACCAGTCAAACTGTTTCGGAGACGTTTTCAGTTGAACTAGTTTGAATACGAGAATTTTATTTTGATTGATATTAAAAATCATTTGTGTATACTTAATTATGATTCATACTTATTGAAAAAAATAAGACAGACACATTGATGTAATTTTTAAAATTGCACCAAATATACCACTACCACTCAATTTTACAAATCGGCCTTTGATTTGGATCACAGATACTATAAAACTATGTCTGGATAAACAAAAAAAATATAACACCGTATAGACAAATAATTACTGTTGCTGACATATCACATAACTACAATTTGAATATCATGTACCTACATTTTTTTTTGAACTAAGTACACTGATGTCGCATTTATTGTAAACGAAATTGTATTTTAGTTTATCTGTTGTAACAATAGATAAAATAGACACAAAATATCGATTATGTATATTTTATCTTGATAAGTACGAAATATGTTAGAAATCTCAAATTATCAGTAATCAGATACACGAGAGAATAAGGAATAAACTTATAACGCCTTAAGCAAAATGTACGGCAACTTTTTATATTCCCGTATTTGCTATTTTATAAGCATCGTTGGAAATAAAAGAATATAAAACGATTACTGCCTTAATGAGCAATTTACAAAAGGTCAAGAAATTTTGTAAAAATTTGGGACCAAAAATAAACTTTTTTTTACTAAATTTTGAATAAGTAGACTAAAAAATATGAACTTTTTTTTACTAAATTTTTAATAAGTATACTTATTTGCAAATAATATCATTCCGTATTTAATGCGGCTTTAGACCATAGTTGAAATTGAGAATAAACCTATTAAGTAATCAAGCAAAAATATACTATGTACTATAACTACTATACACCTATGTATCTCAGAAAATAATTTCAAATATAAAATGACCGAGCTTTTCAATACAAAGTTTCATCTCCTCTAATTTCACCACGGAACCCTAAAAACAAGAAACGAGTGCAACGATATTATGTCGATAGCTACGCCAGATCTGTGTGTGCAAATAGTCTAATTATTTTGTTCTAAATCTAGGCAGACGATCGTGTCGATAAACTCTTTTAACTGCCGATCTAGAAAACTAGATTTTTTGGTACCTATTGGCTATTATAAGGACATAATATAACATAAATCTAAACGCATATTTTCCATACTATTCTTATTTAATATTTGTAGGTTAACAACAATATTAGTGGACAGTTTAATTTATAATTTAAAAAATTGTTGATATAATTAACTTTTTTTGATCAAAGCGCCATCTACGGAAACATCAAAGAACTACAATCAATGTTACGAATGAAGAGGCAATCAAGTTGTCAGTGTCATATATTATATTGATCACTGTCAACAGTCAAACACGTCAAATTTTAAAGTTCATTGTCAAACAATTCTAAACAATACCTACGTAAGATAATTGAGTTATTTATTAATTAAATCATAGTACATTCCAACAAAAGTGTAAGTGGAACAATACAATGGGTATGTAGATAATAGTACTTACCTTTTTATTTCGATTAATTACGCCGAGTTCGGAGTTCGCTTTCTAAACATAAAACAGCTGACCAACCATGACCGGTGCCATCATGACGGCATCATGACGTTTGCTGCCACAGATAGCATGTTTACTTTTTTTCAGTAAATGTTGCTAGTTAAAAATATATTAAAATTATTTTCTATTTGAAAGTCCATATAATATTTAATTTTGAATTCTTAAAAATAACATTACATAATATTTGGTTTCACTTATCGCTATATTGCATTGTTTGTAAATAACAATTAGGTATATAAAAATCTGTGTTGATTATTCATATCAGTTTTTTCTGATCCAATTAAAAACTAAAAATACATAATAAAAAGAAAAAAACTGAGTATTGAGTAGTATCGACGGCGTGCGAAGCATTTAGAATTTGGACAGAATTTATAGAGAAATAATCAGTGATGACACGGAAGACCAAAATAAAATACTATAATACCTGAGTATATTAGGTACTATTTGCGCAAATATGTCCATTTGAAAATTTTTATAAATATATTGATTAAACTCGTGTATCTAGTTATGGTATTATTATTATGCTTTAATTTCAGCAAGCTACATTCAAGGAGATGAGGAAAGCATGAAGAATCTGACCACAGTCACCTGGGCACATGCAGTTAATAATAAGACCTATCTCGAAGCTACTTTAGCTAGTAAGTGGATTTATTAAATTACAATAATTATTTTAATTTTAATATGTTTAGCAGATACATGCGTTTTTGCTGCCTTCAAAATATTTGTATATATTTATAATATTTCATTAGTGCTGAAATCAGCACCAAAAAGGCGTCAGAAGTATTCAGAAGTCTAGGTTCATTAAACTAGGATAACTAAACCTAGAATAATGAATTTCCCGCCTTTTTCTTACCAATCTGTGTGTCAACTCCAATAGTGAAACTGATAATTTTATAGCGCCGCGCCGATTAAGAGCGGTTAATATTTGTAATTGTTATGAGTAACCCAGTAGTAATGTTAAGTGTTAAATTGATTTTAATTAACGAATAGCAGAGGCATGCACCACAGACCAGCTGTCGCGCTCATTCCAGGAAAACCCGATCGTTTGTTACAATTAAAGCGTGTTAGAATTTAGTAGATTATTTAGTAGCACTATTTAGGATGACGCGCGGGACGAACCGGCATAAAATATAGACATTTTTACAAGTCAAATAAATACCTACAATTAGGTCTAAGAACTGGCGAACCCATACCATGATATTTAAATACATACATAGTTGGTTTCACGACGCTTTAATATTATTAAATAAAGATTTTCAAAAGCTTAGTGAGAGCTATTGCTATCTTAATTCGTGGCTTAGTTTTAAAAATTATCAAACCATAACACCCTCATAAAGGGTAACTTCATTTAAAGCCTCTAAAACCCCAAAGCTTCGTTAGTTATGATAAGTTATCTAAATGAATTTATCTTGCCTAAAGCTTACTTTAAGCTTTTCTTACTTCTAACTAGCTGCTTGCCCCAGCTTCACCTGATTTTTTTTTAGTTCAATGCCACTCCTCAATAGTGTAGCATTCTGTTACTGAAAAAATATTCATGATCGCGTCAGCACTTCTGAAATTTTCTGTAAATATCTAAAGCAAAGAAATATTATCAGCTCTTCACAAACTTAACTATAAGAAAAGCCATTAAGCCATTAAGAAAAGCCATTAAGATGACATTTCTTTAATAAAATTTAACCAGGTGAGGTATCAATGCTAGAAGCGGACGTAGTTCTCGGCCACGTGGTTGGCAAAGACGGTCCTCCCATACCGATCATGGCGCATCCTCCGGCCACGACCTCAGACCTCACTCTTGCTGACTTCCTGAGTGCAGTATCACAATATAATAATGTGAATCCCAAGCAGAAGGGGGTGAAATTGGACTTTAAAAGCATTGAGGCGTTCGAAAAGGCTCAAGACCATATCGCGCCGTTTGCTAAGCCTGAGGTAAGAGTTTATGAATTTTAATATATTTTAACATATGGAAATATTTGAATTCTTAAGTCAAATAATAATTACCATCCCTTTTACATATAACGACTGCATGATCAATTTTTCTTAAATATTTTAAATGCATGAAATTTGGGAATATTTTTTAACCAGGCAACATTGTACCTAAATAAGATGAACGTGTAGTTTCAAATAATTTTAATCGACGTCTTATTCTGAATGATAGGTAATTAATTAGTCATATAGGTACATAATATGAAGTTAGGTGATTTTTAAGCCATAACATAATTACTACAACTGAAAAATAGTACATAATTAATATCACTAGTACTTTCAAAGCTTACAAACAAACCTCTTCATACAATTAATATCTAGAATAAAGAGCAAGACCAAAGCAATGTAACGATAATTGAGACAATATCCTCAAGCTAGTTATACAATTGCTTTGGACACATTTGTGCAATTAGAATCAGTCAGATCTTATGAGATCACGCATTAAACGCTTGGTAGTTACCGTCGAAATTGTTTCGAGTGTGACGTCATTTTGCTACATTTTATTCTCTGGTTTTGCTCGCGTGCTCGGGAAAGATTTTTGTTTCGTGCTTATTAGGGAGCATTCAAGTATTACTTAACGCAATTTGGGGAGGGGTTTCTATTCAATTGTCTCACTAGGCCACATTATTAATCACCTAAAATCATACCCGTTCAATACTCACGCATTTATTAATTAAATTTAAATTTAATTTCGTGCCTTTGACAATTCCCGCGAAGACAGAACAACGGGTCAGCTAGTAAAAATACATATTTAAAACAGTTCAATGAACAAACACCCACACCAGCAAAATTAATATATGCAGTACACTCACTTGCATTGTGGGAACATCCTTAAAACGCATTCATCACACGTCTTTAAAACAAAAGTGACCCTTATTCAAGTACACTGGGTGTTGGGCCGCTTCCGTAATATGTTTTACACGAAATTAAACTTTATTACAAGGTGTTAGAATTGATATTTGTTAATAAGTTGGAGTTATTAATACATACTGACGTATCGAAGCGTCTGCTACTGTGCGGTCTGCGTATATGCACGTACAGATTTATTTCTAGAATCATGGTATGCTGATTATTAATTGCATGTAATATGAAATGAGAAATCATTCACTTGAATACATGGCGTTAATTATAAATTTATCAATTGTCTAGTTTTGTGTAGCCTGATGTTGTCGGATATATGAACAGAGATACGCGTCAAAATAAGATAAAATCATTAATCATCATAGTCAACGTCATATTTAACACTTTCTGTTATCTGTGTCCATTTATTTGTGTTGTATCATTTGGGCCATAGTGTTCTTTGTCACCTGACTATCACTGACTCAACTAACCACTTTGTCACTAGTTCGTAATCTGGGCATGATTACAGTAGAAAGTTAATGGGTGATAGTGTTCGAGGTGTATAGGCGCAGTGGTTACAAAGAAACTATCGGGAGGTCCTGGATACAATATCGAAGCAATTAAAAGTTGCTAGTTTGCTAAAATGTAAAACAGGCTGTTCCATATGAGAGGATAGTAGAAAATATGACAGGATAGTAGAACATGCAATGTTATTTATATTCTATAGCGTAATAAGCGCTATTAATTACCGTTAAATATTTTTCTACATCTTAGGATAAGAATAAAGGCAAACAATTAAAAAAAACACCGACCAGTTTCTATAAAAAAACTTCGCCTTTGTCATATTTCTAATGTAATCTTGGTTAAATTGTAATATTATTTAGCCCATAATTATCATATCCCATTCACTAAATTCATCTTCCCAGTTCACATTCCCGCTATGGCTGAACGCGGACATCCTACCAGGACCAGTTGAAGCCACCACAAAACCAGTGGATCCCGTAAAGTTCCTCACACTAGGCTCCAAGCACCCACGCGCTGTGCTTTCTGTCGGCTGGACCACGTTGTACGGAGGGAATATCACTGAGGGCGAATACAGTAGGGAAGAGATTGGGTCCATGCTGCGACTCTTGAATGAGAACCACGTGAACCAAACGGTTACTTTTCCGGTGAGTTTAGCATTTTAATGGGTAGGTATTCAAATATTTCAGGACAATTTTCACACACGGCACAATCTGATCCCACTAAGCTTTCGCTTGTGCTATGGAAACCAGATGGCTGATAAACATACATATATAATTTTAAATAAATACTTATATAGATAATTAACACCCAGACACAGAGCAAACATCTATGTTCATCACACAAATATTTGCCTCGGGTAGGAATCGAACCCACGACTTCTGGCTTGGAAGGCAGGGCCTCAAATAAATGAGGAAATAGACAGTGAATGCCCTCAAAGCTATATAAATAAAAAAACTTTGATAAAACCGTTCGTACTATATTTTTTAAACTAGAGTCTAGATATTTATTATTTTTAAATTTATATTTAAGCTATTGCATAGCTTCTATCGCGGGCCTTGAGCGCGGAGACCGAATCCAGAAATTGCGTAACGAAAAACCTCACGCTCCCCACTCCGACGGGCGCGGAGGTGTGGCTTGAAGGCATAGCATGCAATAGCTTTACCGCGGCAGTCCCCGAGTGCCACACGTCTTTTTTTTATTTCAGCGACTTCTTTAATAAAGACAAATTACTTTCCAGGTGCGAGCCGGTCTCGCGTCTAACAGCCAGCCGGTAATCCTGGATCTTCTCCGGGAGACAGGATCTCTGAACTCCTCCATCACAGTTTGGTCGAGTGAGGGAGATCCCGTGGAGGTAACTAATATTTAATAAAAATCTTTATTTACGTAGCTTTTTTTAAGTCTATGATATGCCCAGTAAATAAAAAGTGTGTGAAAATAGCCCCCATACAGAAATTAATAGTCCTATGAGTTCGACCTTTCCTCTCCTGTATAGAGTAGAAATTGTTTTAAACTATAAAATATTCATTTAAATTGATAATTACTTAGATACAATTTTTTCGTAAATAATTAAATATTTTTATAGACATCGTCACATAACTTTTCGTGTATTTTACCTACTATACTCCCGTCTCGTAGCATTTATTAGGATCCACACGTGTTTAAGAACTACTGGAAATATTCTTGAATACAAACACACATTAAAAATGCATATAATCACCAGGTGGACCGTCTCCGTGCGCTGCTCCTCACCGTAGGCCTGGAGCGGACGTACCTGGACGTTCCACATGAACTGGCGGGCAGGCTGCGTCTCCCGCCCGCGGATAAGACGAAGAACTAAATATTATGTGATATTGTTTCTATTGGCTTGTACAAGAAACTTTGGAAATAAAGTTTTAAGATCATTGGTTCTTTTATTTTACCCAATTGCTACCAATTAAAATGTGCCAATTAAAACTTTGACTTCCACAATAAAAACTGGCCTATAAATATTTAAAAAAGGAATTGTAATATTACGTCATCAATATTTTTAAACATCAGAGATGGCAACACTGAATTTACCGGCTCCCTCTAGCGACTAATCTACGGATAGTTCTTAGAATGTGTAATTTTCAGTAATTTTGATTGCTTTTATCGACACGCGGCGGAAGCTTGTATAGTTTGTATGATATTTAAAAGTTCATACAAAAACTTCTGTAACCATTTCACTGAAATTCAATATTAAGTTCTGGTTCAAATTTAAATATAATAAAACGGCATTAATTAAAAAACTATCTTCTTACCTTACAAATACCGCTTATGATTGATTTCAATGTTAAACATAAGCCTATAAATGGATTAATAATAAAACGCAAAAACAAATCTAATAAGTACATTAATCACCACACATCTATAAATATTCAAACCAAATGCTAAAACCCTATTTAAAATATTCTAAGTATCTATTTAATCCACCGCAAGCACTTCTAAGTAATGCAAATGAATCTCAAGTGATCAATGAACTAACGGATAGACGGATATTAGGGTGGAGTGATAATGTATGGAAGAAATTTTTTTTTGTTTTTTTCAAACGGCATAGCGACAGAAAGGTGCCTTTTAATGAGTGAATTCAGCATACAAAATATTGTTTACCTGTCTTGATGTTTTGAGGTGCCCCAACCCAATTGAAAATTAGAAAAATATGATTTTTTCGCAAACTTTGATTTCTTTTTTAATCACAGTATTTTTATGGCGGTCAAGTCTATTATGTAACAAACTTCTTTGTGATACACTAAATAATAGCCTGATTAGTTGTTTTAACGTATTTCATTAATGAAAATGATATTATAGAGGAATGAAAATATCAGAAATAAGTAATTATTTAGTACTAGCTGCGCTCGCGGTTGCCTCGCGGTTTCACCCGCGTGGCTCCGCTCCTTTTAATCTAAGCGTAATGATATATAACCTATAGCCTTCCTCGATAAATGGGCTATCTAACACCGAAAGAACTTTTCAAATTGGACCAGTAGTTCTGGAGATTAACGCGTTCAAACAAACAATATCTTAAGCTTTATAAATATTAGTATAGATTATAATATTAGTATAGATAACGCTGTTTTTTTTTCCAAATTAGGCATTAGCAGTCGTGATACTGATGCTCTTGCCATTATAAAATCATTTTGTTTACTTTTTCAGCAAACTGCACTTGAAGCTTATGTCACCAATTTGATAATATGCTTTACGGCCTGGGCAAGGCATAGAAAATCTTTGATATTCTGAAACGTAGTCAAACCGCTTTTCACGATGTCTTTTAAGGTTTCTTCAGATAAATTAGAAGTCAGAGGCTCAGTTTTCTTACATTCTTGCCACATAGTTAAGTCGGTATAATCTTTTGAGCAAGTACAAGAGAGTTAAAAAAAAATGCATTTGCAACTTCAAATATCAAATAACCTTTGGTACTGAGTGACAAAATACTTCAGTTATCTTTTCTTGTTCTTTTTTGTTAGTTTGTCGGTCTTGATAAGGTTTTAATAAGCGTCTATATTCATCGAATATGGTGTGCCGAATAAGTTGTAGTACTCTATTAAAGCTAATAGCGGGAAGCGATGCTTTTCGCCACACATCAAACATTTCCGTAGCTAATCTTTCGGATAAATCATGAATTTTGTTATTTTATCAGGTTTAAATTCATATCTAATAAATAAGTAATAGTTTCTTAGCATCAGTACAAGTTGGTAATTGAGACACTGGGTACTTCTCTGGCAAACAAAATACAGGACAACATGTCGTTTGTCGTATTTTGACTTGCAACACTTTACTGTAACAAAGCGAAATTATAGATAGAACTCACATCAAAAATATTAAATTATGATCTTAATTGTATTAACGTGTAAAATGTAATTAAGAAATATTACTAACATTAGTGTTATTTCCTTAACGGCACTGTTTAAAATCAACGTTTCCTACAATAAAAGTCGGCGCAAACGGGCCACCGACCAGAGCCACTGGTAGCCAGCGATAGCCACTTTTTTATATATTGAAATATTATGTATTCTATGTCTTCCCGTTGGCAACCAACGAGATAACACAGAATCTGATTTAGCGTTAATTTGTCAAAATTAAACTTTAATGATTTTCAACTAAATTTTTTGAATTTCTGAAAGTTCATGATGTTGGGGGCACCTCTAAATGTATCATCTGCAAAGTATAATTTTGCATGTGTATTTATGAGCAATAATGACATCTTTTTACAGGTATGCCGAAACGAAAATGAAAAAAAATATTTTTCACTCCACCCTAA
>CAJQZN010040873.1:0-10858 GCA_907164685.1 Colias eurytheme | reverse complement strand
GTATGCCGAAACGAAAATGAAAAAAAATATTTTTCACTCCACCCTAACGGATATGCAGGTTGCATAATGCATTGCTGTAGTGAATTATAAAACTAAGAACAGAGTACACTGTAGGTACGGACATGATACAAATTTGCAGACCTTTTTCAAAAGTTGAGTTTTCGAAATTCGTTTAATAATTATAAATTTATAACTATATCTAGGTAACTAATTTGTTATTAATTTTTTTATCCGTAATAATTTATCAGAAAATTTTTAACTCAATAACCAAAATGATCAAGAAAATTCTAGTTATCCCTTACCATTATTCCAAAGCATTATTCAAAGAAGCATGGCGCTTTCAATCCTTGCAATTTGAACTGTGTTAACACGTCTGTCAGTCATTATGTTTTATGGGAAAATTAAACTCATTATTATTAGAGGTAAGTATGTACAATGTAAGTACCTTAGCTTGGTAGTTACTTACCAATTAAAATATTTTCACTCTTGAATTTTGATCAATAATTTATTTTCAATAATAAACGAAATCCTTTAAGAACCATGCATATTTCTCCATTATTTAATTTTGAACTTTACTCATAAAATAAGGTCATAGAGATGTTTTAAATTAAAAAAATAAACAAATCACCGAACACGACATTTTCGACCTTATTCCCTACAAAATAAGGATAATAGCACCAAAGCGCAAATAGTGAATAGAGTGACGACCTCACACATGTGGATACCATGTGCTGAATGTACCTCGTGAGAAATTTTAATTTGTTTTGCTATTATTAAATATCGTTAGTAGAAATCCAAATAATAACTCTCTATAAATAGTGTCACTATTTATTTATAGTGTAAAAAGTAAATATATGTCAATAAGAAAGTCAAGGTTTTTAAATAAAAAATATTCCTAAGAAATACAGAGTGCGCCAATTTCAGTGATCAGCAGTTACAACAAAATTTAATATTATTTGTTGTGTTATCATTATTATGTTACTGGTTACAGTTCAAACATTTTTCAGAATATCACAATTTTTGTATTCGTCCATGACAAAATTCTTTACTAGCAACATTCTTCGATTCAAAATGTCAAAAAAAAGCAAAATATTATGTTATCTGTGGAGACCGCACGGAGCGCGGGAAAAAAGACAGGTCACCACTCACCTGCACTCTGCAGTCAGTGAGTGGAAGTTATTTTAGTTTATATTTCATTGTTTATTTTAAAATGTTGTTTCTTATTAATTTTTTTATGGTATTCTACAAAGAACTGTTTATTATTAAGAACGAAGTTAAATTAAACAGTGCAAAGAAGACTGCGAACCTGAAAAATAAAAAGAAGAATTTTTTAATGTTACTTATATTGCAAGTTATGGATAAAGTAAGTACTTATTTTTAATTTGTTAACTTGTCATTTAGATTTATTTATTAGATTTCGAGAACCTGTGAACTTTCTCTTAATACCTAAGCTACGTAGGTATGCATGCATAGAATAGTTTGATAATACGAATTTCGGAGTATTTCGACTTTGTTGTATTTAAATTGTTTTAAATAAGCAATCTAGACCTATTTTATCTATAATACTAATATTATAAAGCTGAAGAGTTGAAGTTTGTTTGTTTGAACGCACTAATCTCGGGAACAACTGGTCCGATTTGAAAAATTCTTTCAGTATTAGATAGCCCATTTATCGAGGAAGGTTATAGGATATATTTCATCACGCTACGGGCAACAGGAGTGGAGCCACGGGGGTGAAACCGCGCGGAGCAGCTAGTGTTCAATGTAGATTGTCTACATATTAATTTAATTATAGGTAGTGTTATATCTTATGGGTTTTATTACTTTCACTTATAAAAAATATCGAATCACATTCATCATATTATCGTAAATATACGCATCGAGCAATAAAATATCAGCTATCATTAAACTACATTATTGCACAATAAATAATTTCTCACCACCACATATTGCTTGTTTATATTCGTAATTTCTTAGAAAGGCAACAGTGTACAAATGTGTTATTCCGTTTTATGCAGTTCCTTGGAACTTCGCAATAAAGGGCAGTGTGATCCTTAAAAGGGTTGCCATAAAACGATTAAAATCTAATAGGTTTTTTGCTGTTTTAAACTTTTTTTAATTAGATTTTTAAGACTTGGATGTTGGAATTTGTGTTAGACATTTTTTATAAATAAAAAAAGCTTTTCGCCCGCGTACGATAACGACACTTGACGATATCCATTGATTACAACAACAACATCGGTGCAGTAGTATTTGAGTTTATTTCGAACAGACATACGCGACGGAGTAGGCACTTTGTTTACGTAGGATGTGGCGATAGTTTTTTTAGAAAATTATAGTTTTAATAAATAACAAAGCTATACGTACCTATACCTAAGCCTTACGGAATACAGACAATTCCTGATGTTTCAGTTTTGCGTACTTATAAAAAATATTTGTTTTGTCATGTTTTGTCGTGGTTTTGTCGTATTCCTTGCTGACATGTCCATAATGTCCAGCAATCGTTAAGATTATTTCTCTGGAATTTTTCTGCGTCGACTTCGATATTGGAATGACCTAAATAAAAGTCTTATAACCGAATATTTCAAAGAAACCGAGTTAATTTCTTAGAAGTTGCATTCGAGTCGATTTATTTTTTCTATTCATTAGGTCGTCTGTCAATCAAATATAATGAGACGACTCCTACGCAGTTTCGATGTTTTTAATTGATTTTATTTGATTTTGGCTTCCGAAAATTTGCGTAATATTATACTATGCGTGAAAAATTATTACCTATATCTAATATTATAAATGCGATAGTTTGTGAGGGAGGATAGATGTTGATGATTGTTACTCTTTCCTGTCACGCAAATATTACTGAACCGCGGATTACAATGAAATTTGGTATATGTAGTAGGTAACTGAAGAATCAGAATAGACACGGGGTTTTCTTTGAAACGGGCGGAAATCTACTGTAACTTATAGGTAATTGGGGATAATATCGGTTTAACAGTTATGTATTCTCTACAGTATATAGCGTAAAGGCATAATATTATCACTATATGATATTGTTTGAGATAATTATGTAAATATTTAAACACGTTAAACTTTACCGTTAAATACCCAAAGGCAACATATAATTTATGCCCATTCATATTTAAACGGTGTCCTGGTCATGACTCATGACTCATGAAGTCTTGGTATGTGAAGAGTATAGTTAACACAACATTTTACAAATTATATAATACTAGCTGTTCCCCGCGGTTTCACCCGCATTGCTCCGCTCCTGTTGGTCTTAGCGTGATGATACATAGCCTATAACCTTCCTCGATAAATGGGCTATCTAACACCGAAATAATTTTTGAAATCGGACCAGTAGTTTCTGAGATTAGCGTGTTCAAACAAACATACTTTCAACTCGAATATGTACATTTTTTTAAAGTATAAATCAGATAACATGAATAGCATTGGCGAAAAAATAAAGATAGGTAACGATATAAAACTATGGAACTAAAAATACGGAATTTATGGAAACATTATAAAAATATCTATCCTTTATTGTAATTTGTAATAATTATTTTTACACACATAGATATCTTCATATACGACAGTACTCGAAAACCGGTAGCTAACAATACATGCATAAACTTAAAATGCATGTAATATGAAAATTTATCGCTCCCAGTTCGCGGTAGGGCCGTAAATTGTTTATTGGTAAAGGAAGCTGTTGTATGTAGGGCGGCACAGTGTGGTTAGGTATTAACCGACTTTGAAAAAAGAGGGGTTAGATTTCCAAAAAAATGTGTATTGTGAGAGCAACAATTTATACATTATGCTATCTAATAAGGGCTTCAGGTTTGAAGATAAGAAAAGTACACAGATATTTTACAACACTTGCGTCAAGACTTGTTTAAAATATGTAAGTAAGTACTTATGTTTATTCTTAAATACATTGTAAATGGTACTTTAATAGTATGTGTTTAGGAGTTTTATAGTTCTTTGCTCTTTAATATAACAATAATGCTCTCTATTAGTATCACTAAGTACATATTATAGTATAAAACAAAGTCGCTTTTTCTGTCCCTATGTCCCTATGTATGCTTAATCTTTAAAACTACGCAATGGATTCTAATGCGGTTTATTGTAATAGATAGAGTGATTCAAGAGGAAGATTTTAGTATATAATTTATTAGGTTTTAGACAAAGCGGGCGAAGCCGCGGGCGTAAAGCTAGTTATTTTATACAATACGGTCTACTGTATGACCTACTACTACTATAAATTCTTGAAACGCAAACTTCACTGCCCCTAGCAGTGTATACTTTGAAATGTTACAATTATAACCCAATTGAGTAAAATATACTCTGTGTACGTGACTTCGACTCTCGACGGTAGCCCTGTAGCCCTTATTTTATGAGTTTGTGGCAAAGTTCCACGTTAAATTAACCGTGTAATTGTGGTTATGAAATATTTGATTATTTTTTATGTAACTAGAAGGGCCATTAATTATTTCACGCGTTGTTTATAAACACATCAATCATTCTAAATAAACATAATAATTGTTATCAGATTATTTTAGATTTTACCATTTAACCAAATCCCTTTTTATTATGAATTAATAATATAATATAATAGATACTACACTACTACTGTATAACATCAATCAATCAATGTCGAAAATAATAAATGTCTATTAATTAAAATTAAGTATAAATTATTTAATTAAAATTATAATATTTATGTTTATCAGCTATCTGGTTTCCATAACACAAGCGAAAGCTTAGTATATGGGATCAAATCGTGCTGTGTGTGAAAATTGTCCTGAAATATTTTTTTATTTCTATTATTTATTTTATAAATATAATAAAAATTAAAAAGTAAACATAATAAAACCTAAACTTAATTTAACAATAATGAGTTAAACTACAGGTTCAACAAAATATCATTAATTTAGTTTCAGAACTTTCTTAACCTTCCGAACGGCAGGTCAGTGATCTTTGACTTTTGCATTACAACGTGCTTTCAATTAACCGACTTTGAAAGGGATTGCCAATCACAGTGAATCGGTTGTAAATAAACACAAATTGATAGATAAATAGAATTCAGATAGAACTTTGTGATTACGATTATAATTAGATAATAATTTATACCTATATGCTTCGCAGTTTCATCAACGAACGAACTTACGAAGTTAATTACTGTTTGTTTTCGTTTGATTCCCAACTCGCATCTCGTAGCAATCACTCTGCAATAGCCAATAGGCGTGTGTAGACAGATAAAACAGCATTCAAAGGAATATAAAAAATAACAGCTATCCTCAGAAATTTAAAATAAAATAAATAAACGCATCACTCCGAAACGCAAAGTTCTGTTATTGTTTTTCATAAGATGACCCTTCCCTTGCATTCCAATTTGTAAATCTAGGTAGCGATTTTCTTATAATTTTTAATAAAAAAAAAAATATGTGGCGTATAATAATTAAACTTCACAAATTAACAGATCTTAAAATTCGTCTAGCTTTATACAACCGACTTCAAACTTGCACTTGCAACATTTACAAATACAGACAAAAATGCTCATAAAATAAAAACTACTGGGCCTATCCAAATAAAAATTTTATGGGACCAATTCGACACCATCCCGCATCGAACAAAAAAAGAATCACGTAAATCGGTTCAGAAACCTCGGAGTAATCGGTGTACATACATAAAAAAAAAAAACATACCGGCCGAATTGATAACCTCCTCCTTTTTTTTTGAAGTCGGTTAATAAATGCTGCAATTCAGCATCTATTGTTTCATAATTTACCGAGAAATGTGTATCTTAATTATTTTTATCTCTATTTTTTTAGCCAAAGAACTGTTGATAAACACTAACCACAAAACCTCACTTAAATGTTCAGTTTACTGACTTATCTAATCTCAATCTAGACGCATTGAGGTCAGCTTACTTAAACGTTGAGTATACACTCAGTGAGTAATAAAGCTAATATTTGATACTAGGTTTGACCGTCTAGTCACTTGTGTAAGTTGTGTCTAATCGTCTTATTACAAGTTTTTAATAAGACGATTAGACACATTCTTCAGCTAGTTAGCTGTGCCCCGCGGTTTCACCCGCATTGCTCCGCTCCTGTTGGTCTTAGGGTGATGATATATAGCCTACAACCTTCCTCGATAAATGGGCTATCTAACACCGAAATAATTTTTCAAATCGGACTAGCAGTAGTTCCTGAGATTGGCGCGTAGATCTTAGGTATATATTATTAAAAACCTTTAGGGTGATGATATATTATAGCCTACAACCTTCCTCGATAAATGGGCTATCTAACATCGAAATAATTTTTCAAATCGGACTGGCAGTAGTTCCTGAGATTGGCGCGTAGATCTTAGGTATAGATTATTAAAAACCTTTATAAACATGCTAACCAGACGATAAAGTCATTTATTTTAGTAAAAAGGTTTAAAGTTGTCCCTGTGTGTGCAACTTGCATTCTTGCTTATGTTACACACTTTCTGATTTACAAATATCATAGTAGGGATAGATTGAAAATGCCCAGAACATTTAAAAGCTCTTTCATATAAACAAAGCTCTCGTCTTAAGTTTGGCCATTTTGGTCTAATTATTATTAATTAAAAGTAAATTAAAGCCCAAAATTAAAATATTCAACCGCATATTCGTAGCTATGTAGAGCCAGTGCTTTTAAAATAAACTTATTGTTCGTGGTCCAATATCAAGTAGGTACCTAGTTGTCTACTTGTATACTGTTTTCCTTCAACCAGTGTTTTAAATGACCGTCCTTATTTATTATTTATAACGATTACGTAGGCTTACATCAAACGTAAATCATAAACAAGGCTACGCGACCCTGACGCACTCGGGATAAAGGATCTGTTACAGAATGACCTGTTTTTGAGTCACCTAAAGCCCTTGACAGACTAGGATACTAGGTCCTGAACAAAAAATTATGTAGATATGTATATTAAAAAATAAGGTTCATACTAAAATTAAACTAAGTTTTAAATCCCATTTAATTTTAATTTTTATGTTTATTTTATTTTTTTAGTTCTTGTTTTGTTTAGTTCTTGAAATTTAAAATTATGGGTTATTATTATTCAATGCGCGAAAAAAGCAGCAATCATAAAAGAGAAGGTCACTAAATCAATAAAAATGTACAGTTTTTGCCATAATAACGAGTAATGGAATGCCAAAATTATGATGAATAAAAAAAGTCATTACAAATAACACATATTTCTTGTGAAGCGACTTGACCGCAATTCTTATGAATTTTAACCCGCGAATTGCCGAAATATTTATCATTGTCGTCATATCACGAGTCACGACACATTGAATTTAGTAGGTACCTTCTCTTAATTTATTTATTTATTCACATAAATTACAACTACATATACACATTATTAACACTTATAAATAACAATTACTACCCCATTGTAGTAGATATCATACTATGCATGATAATATAGAAAACTGAAAACCATATTTGCACCTAAAACTTCATTTCTTTCAACCTCATAAAAAATCGTAAAAATTTAATATATTTTCCAGTAAGTAATGCATACGCTGCATAAAAACTTGACGTATCTCTGTAGAGATAATTTAAAAAGTCGTCAATCTAGGTGCGCATACGCATACCACAAGTATACGATGAACCCTCGGATGAGCACTTAAAGCCTTGAAACTTAAATTGCGGTTTTATTGTCACTTTTATAAAGTTTTCGATTAAAATTAATTTTAGTATATGTAAAGGCATTTTAAATCTTTAAACCTTAATAACATAGTGAATAGTGATAATATAATTAAAAGTAAAATACAAAAAAAAACATACCAGCCGAATTGAGAATCTCCTCCTTTTTTAGAAGTCGGTTAAAACTTAAAATATATCGAGCTCTCTATCATCGTAAAAAGTATTTTGTAGTGAGAAATAACTCTTCTTTGCATTTCACAACGAAATTTATACTGCCGTCGAAAGAAAAAGGGGCACAACTAACATTTTTTGAAAAATTGAGTTATATACATATTTGGAATCAGGAAAAAAAGGCGCATCTGCTCAATTTTTTGTAGAATTTTATCTCCTAGGAATTCGGAGATAAAAAGGCACAAATGACACAAATATTTTCGTTTTATGTAATTAAAAGGTGTTAAAAGGCACATTTACTACAATTTTTTCTTAATTACAATGAAAAGGCACATATTATACGTAGATGTGACTTTACTTCATACAGATTTTTACTAAAAACTACTTCAAAAGGCACATCTACAACATAACACAAAGAAAAGGCTCAAATGCCAGATGTGTGGCCAGATATGCCCTGTCTACTTAATAAAAGATCCTTGCATGTTTCAATTAATTAACGTATAAAAGGCACAAATGACGAGTTGTGCCTTTTCTTTTAACTATTTGCGATTAGGGATGAGGAAAGGAGGGCAGGGTTCGGTCGAAACGCGCCAGTTGTGCCCACAGTCAATTATATGCCTTTTCTTTGTAGTAAGTGGTTTTAACGCGGTTCTACGCTATGAAGCAGAATATGGTAAAAACTTTAAACCCAATTATCTCAGTTCCACCAAAATGCTAGATGTGCCCCTTTTTCTTTCGACGGCAGTATAGCACTATCAATTTACTTATTTAGGAAAAAGAAACACTGAGGTACCTACTACTAATGAATATTAATAACTAATGATCTCTTCCGAGCACCGTAGATTTAATGTAGAGTCAAAAAATACAGAGGCAACATTTCTTAATCACTTTAAAATGTACAAAAAAAGTTTTAGAAAATTCCAGAATCTCCTGACCTTCAAGAATTCTCCTATTATGGCACTTTAGCTGTAAAACTGGACCACCAACCTAGCACAATGTTGTCTAGACTACACTATTTGGGCTATGTTAGACAACTCTCACCATTGTTAAAATAAAGTTGTATTTTACTACCCGTATTCAAGTAAACAAATTAATAAATGATCGATTTAACTCAATTATGTGTTATTTACTTTTAATTGATAAGTAATTGCAGGTAACTGTCGAACAAAAGGTTTTAAAAATGCATCGCATGCACCATTTATTGACTTCCATGTAAATATAGAATTCCGAAATGTAGTCCCTTTTTACTTTTTACTTACTCCCAAAATCCACTCTTTCGATTACTGCCAAAAATCTTAGTGGTTTCTAAATTTCACTACAGATCACCAGAATCCAGACTGTATGAATGAGTTCGAGTCGTGCAAGCTGTTATTTATAGCTTATGTTTAGCTATAAGCTGCGGAAGCTGAAGTAGGGCGCGCGTCACTATGTGCGACAGGTAAATATTGTTAAATATTATAATTTTTATCCTAGATATTATAGTTTGAAGACCTATTAAAAAATATAACTCTAGATCTCTAGCTTTTAGATTTCTAAGTTTTCTCATGTAGGTTTCAATTAAAATTTAAAAGTATTCAAATACATAATTATGTACCTATAGTTTTAAATGATGTTTGTAAACTTTTGAAATACAAGTCGAAATATAGTGTGTATGAAATATGTTAAGAAATCATAGTAAACAATTATTGATGATATCTCATTTCAAATGTAAATTAAAAGGTAATTGATTCGTGTTGAAATGTACACTTTCTCAATGTTTTTAGGGTAATTATCAAATAATTTGACGTGTAGGTGCTGTGTTCTTATGATCATTGCAAAATGTTTGTAAGGTTTTGTAATAATGATTACATTTAGGGCCTGGTTGGGAATTTTCATCAAAGATAAACTGCTTAATTTATCTACTAATTAAAATCAATTACTACCTATATCATAACATTTTGTTACTATGATAATATTACTATAACTCGTGAACAGCATCAAATTGAAATTTAGTTGTAAACAGAAGCGCTACAGCACATCAAATTAATCAAATCGATATTGTTTACGATACATATTAAATAATAGTAATAAAGTAGCGCCTATCAAAGCATCAAACAATATAATTGCCACAAAAGCTACAAAAGTTAACCGGTCGGGCACGACAGCGCATACCTCACACAAACGAGCGAGTCAGTCTTGCATCGTCCGTCGCGGCAGCATGTTGTGCGTTGCGTTACTCCTCGCGTGCTTAGCAACCGCTAAAGGCTATGTCACGGAACAATCCTTCGCGGAACGTTTGGATAAACTGTATGAAAAGTTGGAAAAATTCAATGTTACGCCCGAGTCAAAGTTGTACGCGAAGTTGGATAGGTTGAATTCCTTAACGCCGGACCGGCAACTGACCGATGAGGAGGAACTCTTGTCTGCTCTGCAGTTGTGGGGGACGATGAGTGAGGACCAGCTCCGGGGGGGTGATGCAGGAGCTGCAGCAGCTGAAGGAGGAACGAAGTGAGAAGCTGATTGACGACTATGCGGATAGTGAATGGAATGATGATGTAAGTCAATTCTTTTGGCGTGAAGTGTTTGTAGTGACTGAAAATCCTTGTTTAAAGGTTTTCTTTGATAAGACGTGTGGATTCTACCTACATTCTTGTCTCTATATAGATATACCTACTTCAGCTTATATCAGTCAAGTGGTCTTCATTCAGGTTTTATGAAATTTTCTAAATAAGTTTATACCTAGGTAGGTACCTATTGTGAAAACAACCGAATGAAAAAGCACATAAAATCCTTGTTAGAATCCAGGTCATGTTCTATTTACATATTTTCATATTTAACTAGGTTCATTACTTCTTGCGTGATTGTGATAAAAACATTTTGTAAAATCTCATTAGATTATATTTTTTTGTAATCCTTGAGAATTTTCGTGCAGACTATAATTTTCAATGTTTCATTGAATAATAAGAATCATTTCCCTTTTTTATGTTCTCTATTATCGGTGAAAAACATTTGATAAGGTAGGTACCTAT
>CAJQZN010040871.1:27463-49053 GCA_907164685.1 Colias eurytheme | reverse complement strand
ATTTTGGCGGGAGGCGGAGAGTGTCCGTTCTGTAGCGTTTAGCTACTATTATGTATTCTGTGATGCAGAGTGCAGTATGTATGTGTATGTACCGTGTTTAGTTTGACACAGTGCGTTGTGTATGTACCCTTATTCCACTGCACGGGCGGGCGCGCTTCGATAGCACAATGCGCCGGTGCGGGCGTGAACCCGGCCGCGGTGATCAGCCGCCGCGCGGTCTCTGCTAGCGCTTTGCGTTTCGACATTGGAGTCTCGCGGAAGTGAAAGGTTAGGAGAGCCCCCTTGTTCTCTACCCATGCCCCGTCTTTGCATACCTGTCGCGGTAGATGAAAAAAGATTGAAACGAAGTCAAGTTGAGATAAATGTTTGAGTTCGATTATCAACCATTTATTCTCTCATTAATATAATAACCAGTTATTAGTCTTGAGAAATCATCATTATACAGGTATCCCATCTTCGATGTATTAAGCTCAATGGAAAAAATAAAAATCTTACAATTCCAAACGTATTTATCCTGATTTAAAATCGTCATTATGATGTCGATGATTATCACTATTTTATAGCTTTCTATTAACTTTCTCTACTTTTAAATCAAAAGTGATCCTTCGAGCTGGATTTATAGTAAATTCTCCCTATTTTCCATTATCCAGTAGTTTTTCAATTCATATTTTTTCTAACACAATAATATTTCAATAAAGCTAATATTTTGTTTTGTATATGTGCTCGTTTTCACATTTAACCTACTTTATTTAATCATATTTTTGTCTTAGTTATTACTGATTTGTTTATTAGATTGATATACATAATTAAATTGTGATTAAGCTTTACAATTGGAAAACACGATTATGTCAAAAGAATACCAGAATTTAGTTGCTATATCAAAATGTATATTTTCTTACCTGTTCTTGCAGGGACTTAAGTAGTTCTACAACTTTGTCCTGCAACTCCATCGGCATGGGATGGACGAATTTGCTACCGTCTGGATGTAAGATCTCCAGACCGTGGTTACCGGCGTATGTGATGCCTTCGATACCGACCTGGAAGTATAAGTTTTGGTTAAGGTACTTAAAGACTTATATTATTGACCATAATACAATTTAATGTACCTAGACAGACGATGAAAAAGAAATAGGATATATTGGATTCAGTATAATAGTCATTGAATCTTATGTTAAAAGATGGTAGTATGAATTGATTTTTAAAAGACAGCATGTTTCATATTATTGATTTTTTTCAAAGTACCTCCTGCACTAAAGATGCGTATTATTTTAAATACCTACCCCTGTTCGTCATTTGTTTAAGAAAATGCTTAGTCAAAACTTCAGTCCGTCCACTACCTACTAACTATCCGTCTTAAAATCTAAATTCAAAAATTTAAACCAAGACAGTAGTTTTTCCTATAGGTAAATCTAAACTTTAGGTGTCATTAAAATGTAATTACGCAATATGCACAGATATCATGACCCGTTTTCACCGCCAATCGGCATATTGACCGTATTCGACTATAATAATATTTTAATTCGCTGATAGTTGCTCGCTGGTCAAAGTTCGAGTGATAAGGATTGTTGTTGGGAACGGCATCTTTAATATCTTTTAGATAGCAGACTGATGAATGAAAACATATATCTGTATTTATGGACCTATAAAATTGCTATAAACAATATTCTAGCGCTCTAGAATTAGATGATCGATTTTTTACAATTCATTTTCAAAATATGTACTTAAATCTTAATCAAAAAATGTTGTGGTTTGTGATTTGCTTTGAGAATGGAGATTAAAAGCGTTTATAGTTTATACGAAAGTTATAGAATGATTTCCTTGATTCTTATATCATTAAGATTTTTTTCTCAAGATATTCTCAAGTATTCAAGTGTTATGTAAGTCTACCATTCAACTATAGTTTCAGAAGTGGGTTTACACCCATAAATTTCAAACAGAACGTTTTTTTTTATCGGACAAACTAAAATTCTTTTAAATTCTATTTCAATATTCTTCTTCTTAGTCGTGCACTCTTGACAGAGTGGTCGTGGTTTTTGTGTATCTCTATTAGTATTAGGTCTATTCTTGTTAAATGTGGTCACTTCTTTGTTCGCTCCCTGTATAATAATACATCTCCATTTATCCGATCGATAGCATTGCGAGCACTTTGTACAAGGCTGGGGTCGTTTTACCGATAATGTCGGTCCAACGTGTAGGTGTAGGTGAGCGGCCCCGCGATTTTTTGCCTTCAATTTGTCCCACCACAAGTCTCTCCAAGGAATTCTTATTTCTGGTGATGTGGCCAAAGAACTTCAATATCACTACATAGTATAAAACAAAGTCGCTTTCTCTGTCCCTATTTCCCTATGTCCCTTTCTATGCTTAAATCTTTAAAACTACGCAACGGATTTTGATGCGGTTTTTTTTTAATAGATAGAGTGATTCAAGAGGAAGGTTTAAGTATATAATTTATTAGGTTTTAGACAAAGCGGGCGAAGCCGCGGGCGGTAAGCTAGTTACTGATATGTTATAAGCATAGTAAATAAAGAGGCGCATGTACCTTTGTTCGAAGATAACTTACTTGTTCTCTGTATACAATGTATAACGTGGTTACAAAGTTTATTAAACAATGGATATCTAAGCTATTGTTATATAGTGTAGATGTTGGTACCTTCCAGGACAGGGTCAGAAAAATATTTACTGATAAATTTTACGAGTTCGTTGATAGGTGGTTATCGCATTGTTTTTGTTTGTATAAACTCGCTAATATCTTTAACGATTTGTTTAGACTTACGCAACTTTGAGAAAAAAAGTGCGTGTTTCACAATAATAATTTGGTTGTTAGGAATATATCACAACTTTTTTCGAGGAATAAATTATTAAATAGCGGTTGGACCAAATAGTTTGGAAGCAAATAAAATCCTTTTTATAGTACTTTCTTATTGTGCAGTTCGTAATATTATTTTTTACTAGCCCCTCGTCCCGGTTCCATCCCGATTGACCCGGGATGAAACGAAATAAAATACAGCCTATGTCAAAAAAGGAATGTTTTTGCTGCTGAAAGCATTATTGAAAACGGTCTAGTTATTTTTGTGTGATAAATGTTTTCAGTGTATGTAACAGTAACACATACAAATGATTCCTCTTTATAATATTAGTTTAGGTTCACGCGTTTTATAAAATTATGCAATCCTTTGTCATAATAATTTATCGATAACCTAAAATGCTTCTAGAGCAAATCGAATCATATTGTTTCATCTATAACGCTTATTTACACGAGTTATGTGGATTAATTTAATTAACGCGATAAATAGAGCCGCGTGATTAATTATTTCTATTATTCGTAATTAAATCTGATAAAACTTCAATGATACGTTCTTGCAACAAGTCAAGGGTTAAATGGTTCGAATAATTATGGCCGTTATAATACGTTAATTTATATGTTTATTTTGACGATGATTTTGAATACGGAACTTACCAGTTGCATTTGGATTAATTCGAATTGTACCTATCTGAATTTTACTGGATATACGTATTTTTTTTAAATTACCCTCATTACTAATGTGAAGACTACTAGTTTAATATGGGAAATTCTTTTGCATTCAATCAAATGGCACTCAAATACGTGTTCTCACAATTCCCTACTCCTTTATCATAGAGCATCATAATCTTTACAAGTGTTATATAGCTAGAAATGAGTAAGATAGCCCTTACTATATTCACGTCAAACATATTAGGGACTCGATGTGTGTATGTGCTTGGTCTCGAGTGACAGTTTCACCAGAACCCCAATGCTTTGTTTCATTCTAGCTCTCGTTATTCTACATATGAGGAAGCGGGACAGAACTTACCATTTCCTTAACATTGTTCACGTTACGTCCAGATATAATGGCAATATACACGTCGGACATATTGGAAAGCCGTTGCAGCGTGTGCTTGGTCTCTAGCGGTAGTGTGGCCAGATCGGGGTGTGGGGCTATCGGCGCGAGTGTGCCGTCGTAGTCGAGGAGTAGAGCAAGTTTCTGGGTGTAGCCGATGTATCTGGAATATATAAAATTGTATGTATTGACTAGCTTTCCGCCCGCGGCTTCGCCCGCGTTTTGAAAGAAAACCCGCTTAGTTCCCGTTCCCGCGGGATTCGGGATTTATCCTATGTGTTAATCCAAGTTACCCTCTATATGTGTGCTAAATGCCATTGTAATCGGTTCAGTAGTATTTGCGTGAACGAGTAACAAACACAGACACACACATACACACATCCTCACAAACTTTCGCATTTATAATATTAGTAGGATATTAAGTGATTTACTGAGTGTTTCCAACGGCTAGATGGAAGAGATATTTTTCAATTGAGTAAATAATATGCGGTTTTTATATTGCGATTAGTTTGGAGAGATACTCATCAAATAATCAGTGACTAGCCCAGGTTTGAGATATTCGACGATAATGTTAATAACGAGCAATTTGAAAGGCGGCACAAAGTTGGAGAAGTACTAGAAGATAGTGTGAATAGACGTAGTAATTGTATGTAGGCAGCACTAACTTGGACAAATATTCGTCGAAGTCGTCAATAGTGACTGGCTGCATGGAAGTAGCGCCAATATCATCAGCTTCCTCTTCAAGCGAGTCCATCGCTTTAAGGAAAGCCTTCATCCAGCTGTCCACGTCGTTGAGTTGCTCGCGCCGCCGCAAGTGGTTCATGCGGACTGTTCGCTCGTCCTCTGGCATTATTAGAGCCCTGTGCAAGAACAACTAAAATTAATATTGTAAATAAGGAAAATTTTCGAAATGTGTGAACACGCACTTCAATGTATGTTGCGCAGTAACATATTATTGCGGTACGTGTTGGCTATCGATTATTAAACAATTTAGCACCAAGAAAAGATAAAAGCACTGTAAAAAATTGGTTGTTTGTAAAGTAGGTTTACGATCGAGATGTTTACGTGATAACGTCTTATTGGTGGCAGCACTCGAGATGAGACGGGAGATCGGTCTCTCTCTCGTTATACCTGCGATCGCGCTCGTGAGGTTTTGGTGTGACACAAGTTTCTGAACATGTCACTCGACTAAAACGATTTTAAAAACGTTATCACGTTAAAAATGAAGCTAGAATAACCGGAAAATAAAATCCTTGAAAAGAGAAAACTGGTTGCGAATGCACATTGTAAGAATAAGAAGTCATATTAAAAACGACGTATTGCTCTTACCTATGAATAACTTCAGCTGCATCATCTATCTCATACGGATTGCAGATCAGAGCTTCGTGCATCATTTCCCCGGCTCCAGCAAACGGAGACACGATCAGAACTCCTGGAGGGCTGTTAATTTGGCACGCGACGAACTCTTTGGCTACGAGGTTCATGCCATCTCGGAGAGGTGTCACGAGGGCTATAGCTGCATCTCTGTAGAAAGCTGCTAGCTCCTCTTGACCTACGCAACCGTAAATATATCTGAAAATAAAAGATAAATGCACATTATTTACCAAGTCTAACCTTAATTGAATGGAATATGGAGTAAGCTTTTCCAATAATACCAGTGTTTTACATATTTTAGCACATGTCTAGACTTGGTCTAGTAATAACTCAATTAATACCTACGGGGAAATTTTACGATATAGAAAAGTTGCGAAGATATGACTTACCTAATGGGTGACCAATTAGGAGTAGTGAATCTGCCATTAATCCTGCCCACTAACTGATCCATCTCTTCTTTCAAATCCTGATATTCCTTCACATCCGTTCTGGATGGCACTGATATTTGCAACAACACAACTTTCTCTATATGTTCTGGATGTTTCTCTAAAAGCCTCTCAAACGCTTTCAATCTATGAACTAGACCTTTCGTGTAGTCCAATCTATCGACTCCTAGGATGACTTTTTGGCTGGTCGATAGCACTGGTTTAGCATTTTGAGCTAATGTAACAAATCTGTCGAAGGGAACGCCTATAGGAAGGGGTCGAACGCAAATTGTACGACCTCCCAATTCAACTAAAAGATTCTTGCGGTCGACACGACAACCGAGGTTCCTTTGGCAACAGTCTATGAAGTTCAAGCAGTAGTCAGTTATGTGGAAACCAACCATATCACAACCTGGGAAGAGAAGAACGGTTTCAATAAAATAAAAAAAAATAATGGTTATAATATGATCTATTAGTTAGTAACAAAAATTATTATTTAAACTATTTATTAGGTATGTATTAAGTAACGGAGAAGACTATAGTATAATTTACTTTGCATTCGTAGAAATTCGATGAAAAGCTTATATTGTTTAAAGCAAATTTTGAATATACTTTAAATTAACAACATTTTTCTCAACATCAAATGAGCATTAGATACAAATAAGCCGAGTTTTTCTTTACCTAAAATGCCTTGCAGCACCTCGTCGGACCAAGGGAAAAGCCTGAAGATATCCCATGGAGGGAACGGAATGTGGAGGAAGAACGCCAATTTACATTTAATCTCGTCCTCTTCAGCGCGCTATTAAAATAACGTGATAACTATAATAAACGGATTGAACGACATATTAATATGAGGAAGTTCATTACAGACAATGTTCGATGCTCGATAAAGTTTCCAATTTAAGTATTTAAAACAAATGAGTACGGGAAACAACCTTTGCTCTAATGATGGGGTGATTAGAGTTCTCAGACCTCGACATAGATCTTGCCTACTAATGACATCTTCATGAGGACTAAAGCGTATTTTGCGTGGCAAATAGTACTTTAATTACATTGTTATACGATGATATAAGAGGACTTCAAGATAATGCAAAGCAATTCGAATTTATTAATGGAATAATGACTTGTAAGAGGTTCCACTATCGAAGTCTTCTTGAATAAAATTTTATAAACAATCCCATGTTTTGAAATTGATATTTTTGGTTTTATGGCATTCAAATGCTTTATAAATATAAATTTATAAAGAAAAGAAAAAATTCGATCACGAGGCGGGACTCGAACCCAAACTATTTTGTTTTTAATCATAATTGCTTACCTCTCTAATCCAATTCGCAGCCAACATAAGGTGATAATCGTGCACCCAAATGATAGGAGGCGAGCCATTTTTCTCCTTACTCTGTTTCAATAACTTCAGGGCATGGACAGTCTTCTCGGCGAATTCTTTATTGATCTTGACATACGCATGCCAGTGGTCTGCGATGAAGGTGGCTCGGTCGGGCATGGAGTGGAAGAGCGGCCAGAAGGTACCATTGCAGCAGCCGTTGTAGTAGCTGTCGAAGAGTTTGGGCTCAGAGTGGATTGCTACTATCTGTAACAATGTAACACTTATTAGTGTAATGCCAGGGGCCCATGGGGGTTTGTGAAGTTTAGGTATATTTCACGCCGTTGCCGACTGAGTTGGTAGTCGAGCGCGGGTTGCCTGCTCGCACCGCGCACGTGACTATTATTTATGCATAAAGTTGACTTTTGTTAGGGAGTAAACCTTCTGTACGTAGTACTATTATATATTCGGTGGTAATGCGACTGGATGTTAAGGTCTTTGTCATGTTTTGAATAATACTGGAGTTGGATATTGTTGTCACATAAAGGACATATTGGTTACGAAAATAGACATTGAAAAAAAGAAAGTCTTATTTATAACTATGAACAGTGAATACTAAGGTGTAGACTGTATGCTGTTTTTTTTCTACGTTAGGTAATATCTTACAGAAGGTAAGCTAGTCACGGAATCTATTTGAGGATCTACGTAATACCCCTAAATTCTTTCATTATCCTTCCACTCCAAATGCCTATATCTCTAAAAGTAAGAATTCTAAATATTTACGACCCTTTTCTACTCATAATAATAATTAATAAATGCACAGTATATTAATCTATCATTTTATAAAGCATGCGCATTTATCCTTGAGCTTCGATATTGAGAAGGGCATTCTGTCTTAACTCTTATGTATTTATATTACTAGCTATGTATATTGAATATACAAATACTTATACATACATACTTATATACTTATATATACTTATACATTCCTAGTCTTTTAAACATTAATTTATGGTAATAATTTAGTACGAAATTCCAAAACGACAAACATGCGTATGGAATAACAATGACGACTGAGTAGGGCATCGAATTTGTTGTGACTTATTTATTTGAATTCAAAGCTGATAAAGTGCAAGATTTTTTATGGTTTAGGTACCTACCTTGCTTGAGGGTCCAGTTTTAAAACAATTTTAATTCGTAATTCATAATTTATATATTTGCCATTAATTAGATGAATACCTGGTGGTGTCCTGTCTTCAATATTAAAAAAAAAATAAAAAAAAAACAAATCAAAGGAAAGTTATTGTTTATTATATCGGCGTAATACATCAACTATAGCCTGATAAAGCAACGTCAACTCCCATTTACCTATTTATTTATTTTTTCGCCGATTAAACTGTTTTATTTGAACTGTATTAATTAACCAAACCCAATTATTGCGTAAAACTTTATCGTTACTAATACAAATATGATATAGGTCTCGCGGAAGAGTGGCGCCATAAATGGAACATTATCAACAATAAAACAAATAATTGTACCGGTAATAACTTGCATAATACTATTATTCTATTAACATTGGAATATTATACCTATGACCTAAGGAATACAGTTTAGTACGTGGTGGAAATTAACTATTATTTGCTTGCTACGTTTATCTGATAAGCAGTAATTTCCTTCTAATTGTCTTTCCGCACTAGTTACAAATAAACCGACCGTTTATGGAAAATTTAATTCAACTTGACATAGGAAATATCTTCCATAATACATACAAGGCTGAACGTGTTGACAGAATATTTAGATTCCGTCAATAATGATATGGGTTGGTTATGCTTGGTAGGAAGGGTGCGGTGAAATGTGAACACATAGTGGAAAATTTTGCAATATTCATAAGTCAAAACAAAGTTTAGGATGTTATTTTCTGCATATTTTAATGATCAAGAAAAATACTCAGTTAAATGTCGATAATATTACGGTCCTCCTAACCACGTAACCACATTCTAAATATAGAGCAATCGTGGGTAGTGCATGTTCTGACTCCCTTCACTCAATCTGATAGGACAATGGAATGGACTAGGTGCAGGATCAATAGTTAAACTTCCATTCTATGACTTTGCTGAAGGAATGAGAAGTGTTAAAAAATCCATTTAAAAAAACTTGTTTCTTTTGTCGAGCTTTTTAGTCATTATCAAAATGAATTGAAAATGAAAACCAAAATTTACGACGTAAACACAGGCTAACAAAAATCATGAAGTTAAAGGATGGACAATATCTTGAAATTAATGCGTGTTTTATTGCATTGAATTGAAGTTACATGTGGCTTCAGTTGCTGCTATGAACGGCAAAGTTCTATACTGTGGACTATACTCAATAGATTTCTATTCGACCTGTTTAGATTTTGTTGGTAACTATGTTGAAAGTGAATCATCAAATTATACAATAAATCATTCTATCAAATGTAACCGGGCAAAGACCTCCGACTATATTTGGCACTGATTCAAGTTCAAGGTTCATTTAAACAAAATTTAATTTAT
Organism: Colias eurytheme; assembly: GCA_907164685.1. Classification (NCBI taxonomy): domain Eukaryota; kingdom Metazoa; phylum Arthropoda; class Insecta; order Lepidoptera; family Pieridae; genus Colias; species Colias eurytheme. The sequence continues at coordinate 39,545 of CAJQZN010040871.1, read as the reverse complement.
TTCATTAATCTCTAGGCATTTTTTTTTTTAATTTGAACGGAGATTAGCAGAAAGCGATATTTCAAAGGAGTTGGAGTCTCGATTCATTCCAGTTTAAAAATAAAATAACGGAAGAACTGCCTATTGCCTGAACTTCGAAAAAGTAAAAATATTGTAACTGGTGAAATTATCCATAATTATTTTATAGATCACGGTTAATTTTTATGTCTTTATATAAATACAGATAACAATATAATGGGTGACCTTTTATCGCCGCAACAAAATTAAAAGCGGGTATTTGGGCACTGGGCAGATTTTATCATATAAAGATCGCGAATATTTATTTAATTTATTTCAAAGTGTATACCTACTAGGGTTTACAGATACGTATTGATATTAAATTAGGATACACCGTTCTTGGTAAGTAGTAGGTATGTGTTTATTCTCTTTTGTTTGTGTATCTTCACGAATTTTAACTTCCATGTTAAAGTTATCGTTTTATGTAGATAATGTGTACATATTTATAGTTAAACCGATCAATGCAAGCAATTGTTAATGTTCATGAATGACGTCGACTGCCCATTAGCATTCATGTCACATTTGCAGCAGAAAATAACATGTTCCCACTAATGTTTTAGATAAAAATATGCCTGTATTTTGTTTCCATAGTTAGTTATTATAACGAATACATTGTGTTTATGCATCTGTATAAAACCCTGTTTGTAACAAATATTGTATTGCGTCGTAATGTTGTCAATAGTTATGTTAATGTTATTCTAAAAGATTCCATAACTCTGAGTACTTGTGCAGAAAATAACAATTTATACACAATAATCGTTAACTTCTATGTTCGTAAGCTATTTTCTGGAGTGCTACCTATATTTTTCGGACCTCGACGAAGGAATATTTTTAAGCTATTGCATAGCTTCTATCGCGGGCCTTGAGCGCGGGGACCGAATCCAGAAATTCCGTAAACGAAAAAACCTCACGCTCCCTACTTCGACGGGCACGGAGGTGTGGCTTGAAGGCATAGCATGCAATAGCTTTACCGCGGCAGTCTCCGAGTGCCACACGTCTTTTTTTGTATAATTTAGTACTGGATGTATTCCGATAAAAAGTTTAAAGTAGACCGTACATTAGGGACGAATGGGTAACATTTTCATATCATTTTTATCATTCTCACTTTAACCACTTTGAAAAGTTATGCTATTACCGACTAAAACTTTTCTTAAACTTTCCTGTTTAAAATCTCTAAGGGCGCGTTCGCACTGCAAGCAACTGTCGTAGCGACTCTTGTAGGGACCGGATTCTGCACGAATGTACTTAGAATACTGTCGCTCGGCTTGGTTTCCTGCCCCTAGTTTCTCTGTTTTGGTCGCCGAGAGACTGAGTCGCCGGCGACTGGTCGACAGTGCGTAATAGCTCTTAAGGATAGAGCACATTTTTAAAACGGAATTAGTTTGCATATTCTATTGAGTAGGCACTGGTTAAAGACCGCCTCATATCTGCAATCTTTGTCATTTATAATTTAACGTGCATATACTTTGCCTCATTTCTTAATTTTTATATGAATAAATTGAATTTATATTCTTTGATCATAAAGAAATATTATATTCAAATCTGCTTTTGAAACATTGTGCTCTCTATACTCGGATTTTTAATTAGACAAAGTAAACTGACAGCAGCTAATGTCACTTTGTAAAATAATGTTGCCATAATTAAAGTAATAGGGAGGAATTCAGTTCTCATTCAATCATATGAATGAACAATAAGTGTGAACTTTTAGCGTTTTATCTATAAATCTCTGTACTGTAATTTGATATTTTCGTTTTACCTTATCAGAGCGTAATCCAGCTGTAGGTGTTTTATCATTAGGGTCCGATTCAGGGATCTTCTCATTAGGGTTGTCCAGGTGGATCCCAGGCCAACCCACCCAGATCCCATTGCCGCGGATCACTACGGGGGCGACCGCGGTTACCAGCCCACCGGCGCTGGAAATAAAGGTTAGATTAGCTTGAATGATATGTGGGTTTTAAATGAGGAGGATTTTGATAAATTGATCAAGATCATAAGTTATCTCAACCATGTAACAAACTGTATTTCTGTGTATGTACAATAAAGAGTATTCATTAATTCATCTATAGTGATGCAATTTCGATAGGAAAATCTGTCTGTATGAAAATTTTCAGGAAAAGAAAGGAGTGTTATTAAAGTTTTCCTTGCGTGCACTGTTTTGTTAGTTGGCTTGTTTTTATCTGCTAAGTAGGTGGGTTTAAATCTAGCAGGGCCACTCGAGTGACAAAGAAAAAAAATAGTAGGTACTATAACTTTGCTAGTACTTCATGAATTTATTAACAAGGTGTCCTCAACCACTCAGGTAAAAATTACGATAAATTGGTTCATCCAGCGGGAGAGACCCTTGTATGGCACTCAGAATTAATAAAAATAATTCTGATCGAACTTTATATATTCACACATTCCTCAATTTGAATTATTCTTCAAATTTCAATGTGTTTTATATTTTGCCGTTTAAGCTCAGGTAAAAAGATTTCCCTCTGATCAGACTGCAAATTCTAGGTACCAATGTTTGGTATTTAGGCAAGAGAGCTCAATAAACTCAAGGGTCGTTAAAGTCAAACGACAAAAAGTATAAGAATACTTGGCCAATTTGTTTATGATTTGGTATTTCGTTTCGTATTAACTGTTTATCAAACATCATACGAAATTAAGAAAGAAAATGAATATGAAATCTCTTGAGCCCATTTCCAATAACCATAACTGTACCTAAATATTGTGATGTGTCCGTGATTTCGAAAGATGTCTTTGAATAATATTATTTAACTACGAAGGCCGAGGCGTAAGAGTAAATAATGACCCACATCGATATCGTCTGTGATAACATAGCAAAAAGTACATACCGATCACAGACATATAAATTTTAAGTTCATGTTATTGTATACCTAGCCTAGGAAATTCTTAGGCTTTGTAATATTAATACCCGCGGCCCCATCATTAAAGCGCGGCGGCTCGACGGAACACAGTGGGGTTTTAGTCGGTAAGAATCCGATATAACCCACGGCTCCTTCCCCGGGGGCCGTGGGTATCTTTGGAAGATTTCCCCACTATAAAAAAAGGCTTTGTAATATTAATATATGAGGTAGTTTTGTTTATGGAATAAATACTATTCTAAGGTAAGTCTTTGCTTCCCTTTTGTTAGTGACGTCAACGTCATCTTAATGTTTTTTTTACATTTTATGTGCAATAAACTAAGTACATAAAAAACTATTTTACAATAAATAACAGCACAAAAGGCGATTTTATCACTATACAGTGATCTCTGCCAGGCAACCAGGCATCTTATGGAGGGACTCCACCAAAGTCCAGTTCAAAAAGGTAGGTCAGAACTCAGATTATTTAAACTCATTGCTTATAAGTTGTCATCTCGATCAATGCAACCAGTAAAGAAATGCAGTAAGATCCTTCATAATATAAAGAGTTTCATCTGTTGCGATTCTCATAAACTAATCGTGTAGATAGTCTATAGTTTTTGTTACCAAATTACCAAATAAATAACAATTTAGCTATAAAATCGAATGATAACCTTTGCCCCTTTAATAATCAGTAAAAAGAAAAACAATATCGGCACTTCATATACGGTAGCTTGTATGAATTGTGAAAACAACGTTTTTGGGAACGTATTCTCTCAAGTAGGTAAACACTTACAGAATATCAATAATACTTTCTGATTTAATTAGAAATTGTATCCGTGTTTGTTTACGCAGTGACGCAGTTGTTTTGAAAATTTGTAATCATTTGGTCAGTCATTCAATGCACCATCAGCGTTGCACATAGAGTATACACGCATACAAACATACACCTACGCACAAATCATTTCAAGATCATGGTCACGAATTCTGGGTTGACCGTGAATGCTGGTAATTTTCATATTTTGCAACAGATCTTATTATTTACTTAAATAGTTAGAAAACGCACGATGAATTTCTTTTAACCAAAAATTATGTTTAGTGTCGTTTAAAGATTGGTGATACTTACATACAAATATATTGTTGGATAAATACCATTACCTAATAAGTTTCTAGATTATTTGATAGACTTAAAATATATAATAAATAAATAAATAAATAAATAAATATTATAGGACATTATTACACAAATCGACCTAGTCCCACAGTAAGCTCAATTAAGGCTTGTGTTGTGGGTACTAGGCGACGATAAATATAATATTTTATAAATACATATTATATAGATAATAACACCCAGACCCAAGAACAAATAATTGAGTTCATCACACAAATATTTGCCCTGACCGGGGATCGAACCCGGGACCGTCGGCTCAGTAGGCAGTTACTTTACCACTGCGCCAACCGCGTCGTCAATTATAATACAATTATATATATAGTTTTTGTTATCGCTTAATATTTCATTCAATAAATAGTAATAGAAATCGATTTACTCTGCTTCTGATAGAACGCTTCGCGAAATTTCCCGAAAGGGGAGACCGACAAGCGGCATGCGGCGTAGTCAATATAATAATATCTGATTAGAACTTTCGATTCTCAACCGGTTTGCTTTGTTTATAATATTTTAATACAAAACAAATAAAAAATAGTGCCAATAATCTAAATATAATATCTTCTATTCATGTTTAATATCTTTTAAGTGATCACAATGACAATGACTCTGTTTTCCAACACAAACATCGAAGAATAATTGCACGATGGTAAACGAATTGCTTGCAATGTTAATTAGCATAAGTGCATCTATTGCTTTAATGGCCATTGTGGCATCGTAAGATACAGTATAGAACAGGTATTCTATTTTTAGCAACGGTTGTTATCCTGTCCTACACAGGACGAATTTAACTATATTATTTTTATGGCTGTCAAAGCGCCGGCAAAGTAGAAAATTAGAAAGTACGTATTTGTTTAAGTGTAAATTAAAAAATATTTGTTTATTGAACACTCACCTGGCTTTCCGCTCCAAATCACCGGTTTTCTCATTTCTTTTCAAAACAAATGGCAATCTGTTCGAAACAACAATCATGCTACCTTTGCTATTGCACGCAGATCGACTGACACTGTTTAACTCACTCATGTTGTATTTTGAACGTTCCAAAACACGACCAATCACAGCGCGGTTGGCACGCCTGCGCAACAAAATGGAGGGATATTTGAAAATTTACGTTTTCAGTTCACACTTTAGTTTGTTTAAACTGTGTCATCGCCGGCAAGGTCTTTGTTATTGAAATATATTGTTCGCGTTATAATAAGATAAACATCGTCGACGAAGATCGAAGGCGAACTGTTTCGTTCGTGTGCGGCAGTCACCTTTATAGACTATGCGCATCGCAGAAGGCTGATGTTCTGACTTGCGTCTGACAGTGTCGGAGGTCTATGATGCTGTCGCGAAGAGGTTATCACTCCAGTGACCTCCCGAGGGTTGTCTCAATTCTCATCCAATCGGATCCGCGAATTTTTATTGTGTTCGACAAATATGGTCGATGTGTGCCCACACCAACCGCCCGACTTATCGCTGGCATTATTGTTGTTTAAAACGATACCATTTAAGTTATTATTACGATAAAAATGAATTATTTGTGCCCGAGATGTAAAGTGTAAACTTCGTTTTCGTAGAGCAGCAACTTTTCTTGCAATTGTGGAGACTGGTAAGCCATCTTTAACAGAGTGTCGCCAAAAATCAGTCTCTGGTTATGAATTATAATTATATTTGTTTACTTACATAATTCAGGGTGATTGCCGATTGCGTATACCTAGTTATGAATTTTAATATAATTAATAACAATATAATAATTATAAACGGTAACAATTTATGACATTTGGGTTGCCATCGAATACTCCAATACCATACTTACCCATATCTACATTCTCATCAATGAAATATTTTCATCTACCATCATCTTATCTCATGGAAAATGTGCTCATTTACATGTCAGATACAAAACTATTGATATAATTTTTTTCCATTCAGTTTTCATTAAGTCGAGGATCAAATATGAATTATACATGAATTTAAGAAATCTCTATCTACATCATATAAACATTACTGATCTCCATGAAAGAAAACCAGTAAGTACCCAGTAAATATAATGTAAAATGAGGATAATATACACTGATTATTTTGTCTATTCCGATAAATCGTATGGTTCGCAACGTGACATTACCTATTTATATTGACGCATTTATCAAATATACATTGCATTGATTTTAAAATTCAGGTTGGCCCACCTAGATAATAGGTTATAACAACATACAAATACTTATGTACTGAGCTAATTAATATGAGGAAAATGTTGATTGCATTTTTATGAAGTAATCATAATTAATAATTTATAAGTCTATGGTAAGGTATAAAGTATCTATAGTTATTCCAAAATGAATATTGGTAGGGTACATTTTATATTTTCTTTTATATTTAATCATTTCATTTCATTCATTTCAAATTCATCTAAGTTATATTCAAAATTTGATGCCTAGTTAACATTATACTTTTGGCATTTACTTATCTAATTTACTATCTACGAAATACCTAGGTAAATCGTAGATAGCAGAAGCATTGGTTCAAATTTAAAAACATTTAAGATGATTTAAGCAAATAGGTAACAATTTACTATGTGTGTGCAATGTTTTGAAAAACACAAAAAGCGGAAAGGAATAATTACAAATTGTTTTAATTGTTTACATAACCCATCTAATTACAGGCAAAGGCTCAAAGCTATACAGCCTGCACTGCACAGACAATTAATATTTCATTCCATAATTTTCACGCTCCTCGGTGGTCGGGCGCATGCATTTTGAGCGTGGGTCATACATGGTGCGCACGCGTTATCCACATGAACGTGTCCTCGCCTCGTAAACGTAATGGCCCTCCTTGTGGATGTGGATACGCTCCGTCTACTGTTATATAAATGAATATGATTCACAGTGGGATTCTCTTTTCGTATCTATTGTTCCATGATACAGGCACAGATAATATAATACTATGCAGATATTGATAAACTTTAGAGGAACTTAGCGAGCCTATGTGAATTGTCAATTTCCAGTGTACTTAATTCCTATTAGAGAATTAAATCGTGATTATTAATATTTTCTGTGACTGCATTTAAACTAGGCTGTATGAATAGCAATTATTACCTGCAGTTGATCAACGCTAAGTATTATTTTGTATACAATTAACACGTGGTGATTTTGTCATCGTCGCACGTGCCAATGTTTACTAAACGGTTTGTTTACACTCTACTGTGTTGCCTTGAAACCTGTTAGGTGTATAATTAATAAGTTATCGGTATAGTATGAATGTTTCATAATATGTGCGATTCTGACTAAGTGGTGTAAACCGCGAAAATCGCCGCTCCGCGTGTACGTACTATTCATGGAAATACCGTATAGATAAAACATTATATTTAGTGTAGATTTACGGTCTCCTTCTTTTAGATAAGTCTCTATCTATTGTCTCCTTGTGTCCCTTCTAATCCATACTTATTTGCGACGTTTTTCATTAGGCGAGCCCACACAGACACAGTTCGCGCGAGCCCAGAGGCTCTGTCAGGGCGAGCCCAGACAGAGCCGCTTGAAGCAATTGCTGCGCGATGTAACTCGACTTGACTTGGCTACACCGAGGAAAACTTGTGTGCCGTAGCTTTCATCGGCCGCGTCCACATGGATCGAGCTGCTTTGCGCGGAAAATGCTTCGAGGCTGCTCGCTCTGTGTGAATATTCACCTTATTCATATTATGTGTTGCATAACTGTCTTCTATTATTGCAAAAAACTGGGCTAAACATCATATAAGTACCAATATTTTATTAATTGGTTAGTTACTTTTTAATGTAATCAAAGGAAAAACTGATCAAAAAAATGAATTGCAATGCATTTACATACAAAGTTAACATCTGTTTTCATAAGAAAAGCACGCAAATGCTACTTAATAATATCTATAATAATCACCTGAAAATAAATGGTAAGAATGGAAGAAGAAGAATTGAAGTATAATTGTATAAAACTATCGAAAGCTTTCCAGTTTATCACCATGGATGATGGAAATATCAAATAAGTATAATAATTATATTATCAATTATATAGAAAATTGTTTTCTGGGTTGAATACGAGAAACACATTTTTGAAAATCTAATAGCAATGTAGATAGGTATATACCTATGCATGTACTATGTGTATTATAGTAGTATCATAGTGTAGCTTAGATCATAATGATCTAAGCAGTGTAATAGGAAAGCCATTTAAACTTTTGATTGCAGTATCGAGCAAATAAGCAATAATAGTTTTCAAAACTGTGATTGGATCTAGTTTTTTTTTTAATTTTTTTTTCGATTTGGCTATCGTGTTTGATATCTATCAAAATATCGAGCAAAAGCCTATTTTATATACTTATTATTATTTTATATAATGTACCTACCTATATAGGTATACTTTATTTAGTACTTAGGTACCTACCAAGTATGTACAACTATTTGAAATATGATTTAACTAATATGCCATATTGTCTAAGATAATTTTCATCGATATTGAAAATTAATTGTAGCATTGTAAAACCAGACGGAAGAAAAACAAAAATATTTCGCTGTAGCATTAATTAGAAATTTTATTTGATATGTCAATTGGTCAATTGTATTTGTTAACGATTGATAAGCTCGCTTGTTTTTACGAGTAAACAGTTTCTGGAATTTAGAAGGAATCTGATGTGATTCAGCGGCTGCATGTTACACCGCGTGACATTGTGCTGATGTGTTATGTAATATCTCGATTAGTACACGATAAATGTACCTATTATTTTTGAATTCATAACTTTTATTTCATAACATAACATGTTTTTGTGCATTATTTTAGAAATAGAGGCAATGCGTATTATAAATTTAGCTAGAAGCCCTACGAAGGTATAGTATGTGAACACCAAGCGGAATATTCGCACTCAGGACCAGACATACATATAAAACATCAATCACGACATAGTATAAAAAAGTCACTTTCTCTGTCCCTATTGTATGCTTAAATCTTAAAATGCGTTTTTTTAAGTAGATAGAGAGTCTCTACATAACATGCTTGGCATGGTTTGCTTTAAAGTTTAGATATACATTTCAAGTTCTTCAGCAGTCTTTAAATCTGAACGGTTTATACTTTATATCCTATACTTAATTTGATAATACATATATTAATATATTAAACTGAGTTTGTTTGTATCTTTGTTTTGTGTGGTAAATAATAATAAAAAATTAGTACACGCGTGCCGGGTGTCAAGGAGAAGCCATAGTAATCAGGGAACTGATATACTCAATATTAAGTTAATTATTTATTTATTCAGCCCAGATTTGGTGGGATAAGCAAACGTACAGACGTGTCACTTGATGAGCTATACGAGGAAATAGCTAAGCTTGACATGACTTATGGAAATAAAACAAAGACAAAGCAAAGATAAAATTGGCGCTAATTTTCTTCTTAAGGGTGCTATAACAGTTTTTTAACAAAAACCGCTATTTTACGGTACAATTTTAACTCAAAGCACTTACACGTGAGAACAAAGTAATATCTTAATTTAAAGATAATATATTCAGTTCTACGATCATCTTATAAAAATTGTACGACGTCATACAAAATTGTCACTGAAATACAATTTTCCCAGCACAATGATCGCATAAAATGCAAAAAAATGGGGTCTAAACCGGTACACTTTTAAGAAAATTAAAAGCCTAATCTATCTTCTTACCTATAAATTATTGAGGGATATATAGTCCTTTATAGATTGTGATAATTTTTTTGTATCTAAATCAAAATTTTATTTCAATTATAAGCTAAATTAAAAATACTTGTCGATTTCTTCATACATTTTGCTCTCGCGGGTCGTCAGACCGCGCTCAGAAGCGCTCTTGGAAGGACGGGTGTATCGCTCCTCGTCCCAAAAATAAAAACGAATTAGAAAAAGATTATTGTGCGTATACTGTCGTTTTCGTGATTTGAAATATTTGATACTTTATAAGAGTAAACTGTATAAGTTTCATATTCCAGTTATTTATAATTTAAAATTATGTTTTAAAAATTATGTTGACTGAGATCCTCTTTTTTTATGGGTTGTTGAACGGATTGGTGGGGTAAAGCAATTTGACAAAACTTAAATCCAAAATGGCGCCGACGAAAATTTGCCATCTTTTCGTCATGGGTGTCATTTTCATGGTTTTTGGGGTAGCTATTAACCAATATGAGGTCAAAAATAAAATCCAAGATGGCGCCGACGAAAATTTTACATCTTTTCATCATGGGTGTCATTTTCATGGTTTTTGGGGTAGCTATTAACTAATATGAGGTCAAAACTAAAATCCAAGATGGCGCCGACGAAAATTTTACATCTTTCCGTGATGGGTGTCATTTTCATGGTTTTTGGGGTGGATATTACGCAATATGAGGTCAAAAATAAAATCCAAGATGGCGCCGACCAAAATTTTACATATTTTCGTCATGGGTGTCATTTTCATGGTTTTTGGGGTAGCTATTAACCAATATGAGGTCAAAAATAAAATCCAAGATGGCGCCGACTAGGGCATGCAGAACCGAGTCCGGTTCCAAGTTTCTGAAACCCGGTTCCAAATCGAGCTCAGAACCGGGTAGAACCGGGTTACCCGGTTCTTTTATAATACCTCGGAAAACAATATGAAATTAAACAAAAGTAACTGTAAAAGTACCTGATGGGCTTTTTATTTTACGCGGCTTGTGTCTTATTTTATTAAATTAATAAAGAAACAAAATTTCAATACTTCTCTTTATTTATCAGTCTTATAAAAGTACCTTGTTATCATAATATCACATTAAACCTCATTCATTAACTGCAAACTGTAAAGCAAAAAACCGGCCAAGTGCGAGTCGGACTCGCGCTCCGAGGACTCCGAACAAACCTATTTTTTATAATGTTGTAACTTTAAAATTTATGTTTCTAGCAATTTTTGCTTTATCTGTGTTATAAGACGTTACTTTTACCAAATTTAAAGGCTCTGTGTTCATGAGAAGTACCCTGTAGGTTTTGAGTCCCATGCGAATGTCGAAATTTGCGAAAATTTTCAGCATTTACGGCTGTATTTTTTGATACGTTGGCTTGTGAGTTTCATCACGGCATCAAGGGACCGAAGACTTGAGTATTCGATATAATTTCAGCTTGATACCAAAAACAAAAACATGACTGGATCATTATATGAAACAGTAAAATCAACAGCTTTTCAAATTCACGACAAATCTAATAAAAATGTTTCAGTAGCCTAATTTGTCATTTTCGAAGCCTATAGCTGTAGAGCCATTTTAATAGGCAACATTTGACAGTTCAACAAAATTCAACAACGTAACCTAGTAACGACGACATAGAATAACATGATATTTCGTTTTGTTAGAACTGCACTTTTGCTTTTTTTCTTTATAAATACCAGAGACGTTACTCTAAAAATCTAAATCTGACATCTAGAATCGAATGCATTGGTTACTTGGGAATAAAAATCATCATAAATTATTGACATGTGTTTCAAGTTCGATTGACAATTGTTTCAAGTCTGTATCGATTAATTCGCTTTAATCGATGTTTTTAAGCAGGTTACCACCCTATGAAGATAAAATTGATAGACGTCAAATGTTGCCTATTAAATTGGCTCAACTATAGTTATTTTTTTCGGTAATACACCCGTCGGAAACTTATAGCATCTAAGGTTAGACAACCAATCAGAGCCACGCTTGAGGCGTGGCACGAAAATTCGCGATGCACGTGAGTCTGACGTTGCCAGATAGAATAAATTTGTCAAAAAAATTCAGCAAAATATAAATAATACTTTGTATGTATTTTAAGATTTTGGTCGGAACCGGGAGAACCGGGTTTCATACTATTCAGACCCGGTTCTCAAGATTATAAAAAAACCCGGGTTTACCCGGGTTTTTCGGAACCGGGTAAACCCGGGTGCATGCCCTAGCGCCGACGAAAATTTTACATCTTTTCATCATGGGTGTCATTTTCATGGTTTTTGGGGTAGCTATTAACTAATATGAGGTCAAAAATAAAATCCAAGATGGCGCCGACGAAAATTTT
>CAJQZN010040871.1:0-27453 GCA_907164685.1 Colias eurytheme | reverse complement strand
TCTTTTCGTCATGGGTGTCATTTTCATGGTTTTTGGGGTAGCTATTAACCAATATGAGGTCAAAAATAAAATCCAAGATGGCGCCGACGAAAATCTGTTATTTTATTTTAGTTTACTTCTTTATTATTAAGAAAATTACACCTATGACGACAAGATGTCAAATTTTCGTCGGCGCCATCTTGGATTTTGGTTTTAACCTCATATTCGTTAATAGCTACCCCAAAAACCATGAAAATGACACCCATCACGAAAAAAGTCAAATTTTCGTCGGCGCCATCTTGGATTTTAGTTTTGACCTCATATTTGTTAAGAGCTACTCCAAAACCTTGAAAATGACACCCATGACGAAAAGATGTAAAATTTTCGTCGGCGCCATCTTGGATTTTAGTTTTGACCTCATATTGGTTAATAGCTACCCCAAAAACTACCCACACTTGCAAATGTGTTTGCTACGTAGGAAAAGTTTAGATTTAAGAGTATCCTAGGTAATGTGTTATGTGACGAATACCTATAATTTATTTCATTCCGACTATTTTATAACATACATTTACTAAGAATTGTATACAATGCCGGATTTAATACAGTGCCGGTAACATCATATGTATGATAATAATTCTACATTTCTTAAAAAGCTTTGATATTGTATACAATTCATAGATTATTATTCAATGAAATAATGATGTAAAATAGTCACACTTTTTTAAGTTGTTTGAATATACTAACATACTTATTAGGATCGTACCTACTAATAAAAGTAACAAAATGAATTTTTAAAGTTCCTAGTAATCTTCTGGAATCAATTTCAATAAAAATACATAATATCAAAAATTAAAAATAATATCAAGTATGAAGATGGTCTATAAAATGGAATGCGCTATGTTTACGTGAGCGTGATATTGCCGCGAACAAAGTTACGTCGTTAGATACCTAAATTTGAGTAACGCAGATTTGTGACAGCGTCCTTAAATTTTCCTACTAGGTGGCGCATTATTGGTAATTTTTAAATAGACTATAATATTATCTTCTACTGTAATATCGCGGATAGTTTGTTCTGGTTTTGTTATTCTTTTAATGATTAATGTTTATAGAAAGGCTTTTTTATTCTACGAAAAATTTATAGAATCATAGGTATGTGTGAATGGTAATTGTTCCTTATTTATGATGATGATACCTACTACAGTAATTCAAATCATGTGTATTTTCTATAAATTAATCGTCTGATTTAATTTTCAATAGAATTTCTTTAACAATATGGATATGAAGCTGATAAGCACTTAGCCTCGCTTCATCGTGTAACCTCGGCAAGGGGCTATCGTGGCGAGTTGCGTACATAAGTAATTACATTTAAATGTATAACAATAATTTATAGAATTGTTTACAGCTTCCAAGAAACCCATTTTGTTGATAACTATCTTTTTAGTAATATTATTTTCCTGAACATAGAGAAATAATATCTATTATTCCTACAGAATGTTGAACAACAGCTTTCGTAGTCATAGTCAACTTATGCCAAAAATGAAAAGTAAATTTAACCTGACAAAGAAATTGTCGTAAGTTTGCAGTGATTACTATTTATTTTCATCGAACTTCTCTTTTTTTTTTACAATCACTCAACACACTCAAGGAATATATTTTTTGAAATCGGTCTTGTAGTTTCTGAAATTTGCGAATTCAATCAATAAAACAAAATAGTTCAGGATCCACCGCCCATTTTCGCACTTGATTATCTACTATCAAGCTAATTTTCCGTGAGTAGCTTTATTTTGATGAGACGCCCAATAATTTCTTGTAAGTACGAAACTCTCGATTGTGGTAGGCGGTAGCTAACAGAGGTAACAAGGATAAAATGTTTTGATCTGATGGTTCTCAAATATTTATTACTGATTTTTTTTTTGTTGAATCTCAATATAAATTATAATAATCTAAATTATTCGAAAAAATATTTGTCCTACAAAATCTATGGTTTGATCAAAGAGTCCCCTCTTTCCAATGTGTATCGATAACGAGGTCATCATAAATGATTACTAACCAGCTGATTTAGTTATTGTAATACAAACAGCTGTTTAATAATGGTAGAGAAAACATTTTGCAGCAGTCCATACTGCAACTACATTGTGAGTTGTGAGGAGTCATTTGATTTAGGTATATAAAGATGCATTGCCTAATTAGCTGTTTTATAGTCATTGTTCAATCATAATGCTATCTCTCGTTTCAATTGAGACAATATTGAGGAATTTACGATCACTTATGTGTCAACAATTCAATCGTATGAGACATGTAAGAACATACGGTCAATCAAATAAATCAGTTATCCTCCTTAGAACATTTTGTGCGAGATAGCGCTCGGACTTTGTATAATTACGTTCTTAAGTCATTGTCCTGCATTGTTTTGATAAAAACTGCTGTTGTGGGTTGGGTCGAGTAAATAAATAAGATAAGAACGATGTTAAGTGGGGGGCTTGTTCTCAATTGTAATTTGCATTTCTTTTTAACGGTAAAGAGTACCTAAATGGGGCCTGTACCTATGTCACGACTCACGAGTACGGTCTAAGATAGTAATATACTATCTAGTTGTCGAAGTCCAGAGAAATTTAAATGTATTGCGTGTTAAAATGTTTACTTTGAGCATATTGATCGGGTGTGACAGCAGCGCCATGTGTAATTGCGGATGTTTTCAGAACTACGATAGGGATAATGTTATTTTTTAATCTTAATGCCGTCTGACGGTCTGCTTACTTCTTATAGATAATAGGAAGGTTAATGAAATGATCATCATCCTGGATGATGTTTTAGTAAACTCATTATCAAATGTGACAGTTATTTACAAAAACTTATTAAGGCGGGCGGGACCGCCCCGATTGTTATGTGAAAATTCTAAACCAAAATGGGAATATTGTGTGATATTTATAATTTATTTTACTACCGATTTTTTTGGAAAAAAATGAATCGTTCCCTCTCTACGATAAAACAACACAATGATTGCTTTTACAAAAACGTCTTATATGGTACCTGCGTCCTGCGTAGCACACGTTGATCAACACCATGAATCATAAAGTAATAGCTATATAATAATAAAGTTTGTATCGTCGTATACGTTGTAATGATTGGAGAGTAAATAGGTATACTAACAAAAACTAAAAAGTGATTTTCTCACCCTGCAGGGCGACAAAGACACTCACCAGGGGCTGTATTATGACCTCTTATTTCCAGTCAGTTTACGCCGTGAATTGAACTGACTGGACAATTATACCATATAGGTACGTCAGTAGGTATTATACCATAATTAACCATAGCTGGTTATTGCGACCATAATATGATATGAATTTGACAGTCAGTTCAATTCACAGCGTAAACTGTCTGGAAATAAGAGTTCATATATACGGCCCCAGGTGGAAAAACGATGTACACACAGCCCGCCGGTGCTGGAAATCACTTAGGGAGGTCTTTGTTCAGCAGTTGAGCAGTGCACGCCTCACGGCTGAAACGACGTCGAAGGGATATTACTTATACCACAGACTAATAATAATATACTACGTATACAACTTATACGTTGGTGCTTGTGAAAGGAAATGAAGAATATATTATTAATGTTGTCTTCTCAAAATCTTCCAGAAATATACTTTTACCCAGCATCCATATTTAGCACGTGTATTAAGTAATTGTAACCATTATGATAAATAATATCCGTCTAGAGATCCGATATTATCATTATTAGAGCTAACTATGGTTCAAATTGATGACCTACTTGTGAATTGATAAGGTTTGTTTTGAAATGAGGAGACAGATTGACGCAAAGGAACACGAGGGTAGCTGTGGTGTGCAGCATGATCAAACGCTGTTTACCGATGAAGTGATTCAGAAGTGTTTACCCGTTACCGATTATAACTAATTAAAACTCGATTAATCCACTAATGAGAAAGGAAAGTAGTTATTGTGTCTACTTGAGATTGTGATAGTATTTTCATATCTATCATACTAATATAATAAATGCAAAGGTTTGTATGTTTGTTTGTTAGGTACTACTTCACGAAAAACTGCTGAACCGATTTTGAACCGAAATTGCAAGTCTGCAGTTGCAGCTTAGAACGCGTAGTCACGCGTTCTAAGCTGCGGGCGAAAAGCTAGTTTTCATACATATTTCTTATATATAAAAATGAATCCCAAAATGTGTTGGTAAGCGCATAACTTGAGAACGGCTGAACCGATTTCGATAATTCTTTTTTTATTATATTCCTTGAAGTACGAGGATGGTTCTTATGTAGAGAAAACGTAAACATGTACCACGGGCGAAGCCGGGGCGGACCGCTAGTTATAAATAAAGTCAGATGAATTAAAACCTAATAAGCTCTCCTTCTACTTACTATATACTTCTGCTGTTACAAATTTGATGATGATTTAAATAATAATAATATGTATAATTTTATAGCGTTCAAATAGCTTTGTAAATGATATTTTTTTTAATAATGTTTACTTCCACATTTGAATTAGCCAGGTATCGACGACAACAGGGCGACGCAACGCCTTGCCTCCAGTCCACCCATGAAATCACCAGCAATCGAATTTCTTTTACTCTTTTGGTTCTATATTTATGGACTGCAACAAAACATCTAATGATGGATTGATGTTTGCTGCACTTTCGCCGATGAACAGATTTTGATGATATTTGTCAATGCTGTAGTTTCGGTACCAGAACATATGATTTTTAGCATATTAGCTATGTAACTTGTATGTAAATATGGCAAAGACGTCAGTAAGTAAAATTGCTCTTAAGTTAATTAAGGCGCTTCTATTTTTAATATGACTACTAAACGCGGAAAGAATAAAATAAGTTGTATTAAACTATGTTGTAACTAAAAACTGGACCCATTTTGCTACTACCTATAAAGTCTATACCTTCTGAAAAGTGTTGAGAATAAAATCCACTTTTCCTAGTGCAGTTTTCAGAAAATGATATGTTTCTTCGTTTCTGCTGTCGACCGCGACGCCATCATACAATTTTGTTTATATTTGGTATTTCCTTCGATACTCCTGTAAAATTTTTTCCTACTTCATAATTTTCTTTTATCCTTTTGTGCCCTAAAAAGTGATGCATTGATTACAACTTTGTAAGTAAAGTATTGAAATAAAATAATTTTAGATAACCTATAGATGGCTTTTACGATTACGCTTTTGATCATTAATCATAGTTTAGTTTAATAATATTACGTGTATCTGAAATCCTATCGGATTTATATTTGAACAAGCTGGTCCATGCAACTTTGTCTGTTCTGAAATATTTGTTTCCGTTTTTGCAACATTTTTCTCTAACGCTCTGCTCCTATTGGCCGCATCTCGTTGTATAGACGTTAGCTACTATTCAATTATTCCGTGGTATAGCGTTTAGCTTTTCACGATAGTCTAATCAATACAAATTTCACTTGAATTAGTAGTTCCTAAGATAAGTGCTCCATAAAACCAATACTCAGTTTTTTTTATAACTATTAAAAATACCAATAAAAAATACTGTTTCCAGACTCCAGAACTTTAAGGTTCTTTAAATGCAATCTTATAACCTTCTTATAGATAGAGACACCGATAGAGTATTTGCAGTGTCTCTTCTACAAAAAGTTGGAACAGGAACAAGTCATAAATATGTCGGAGAATTTAAATAACTCTCCATAATTAATTATAATTAGGTAACTAGATATGTGAAATAATATTAAATAATGACTCAGTGTGCACACCTTGCGCGGTCGATGGTAGTACCGAGACTATAATATCATCGAGCTACTGACTCAAGGAATATAAACCATAGCATGGCCCGTAAGCCCATGCATTTCATATCAATTCAATATCGACATTATGTTGTACACAATAGAGTACATTATAATAGGAAGGTATAGCCACATAACAACTACTCTGTTATGATTCTCTCACAAATATATTATGATACTTACATATAAAATAATATGATAGTTGCATTTATGACTATAAAAAATGCGGAATTTTGTTATTACTATACATATCTATATATTTCTTTATAACTAATAAATCGCTATAATTTGTTTATGTATCAAATTATTACGATCACAAACCAATGCTTTATGAATGCCATTTAACATTTTTGCAAAATTCCTGTAAGAATAATTGTAAGAATACTGTCATTTTCAGAGCGGTATGAGACCGATACAAATTAATGCAATAAATTAAATGTAGTAAAAAATCGAAAAATCATCAAAGAGCTTGTATAAGTTTGGTCCCATTTATTTTATTATTATTTTTTTTGAAGTGAAAACTTCTTTAGCGGCGTTGGGTATTAAAATCTTAAACTCGACACGTGACCTGATCGAAAAAGCGAAGACGGATGGATATCAAACATGCTCAAGTTTTCACTTCTGCCGGCACTCCCGGAGTGCAACCCGCCTTTTTTACATAATAATGATACTTACGACGAAAAGAAAATAAAGATAAAAAAAATAATAATTTGAAAATGATTCACTCCTTAGCCTAGTTTTACACTTTTTAACACTACTGTGCTGTAGGTAGAATTTTATAGATAGAGATATTATCAAGACCATAAAAATATGTTATTCATATTATTAGAAATGTTGTTTTGATTTCCGTAGTGTCGGAAAGTTTTATAAAAATAGATACTTACGTACCTATCGATCTACTTTTATGTTTTTATTTAATCTATATAGATCACAAAACCAGCTTAAATGGATTATGTTTTCAGTCTATTTTAATTTAGAAATGATAAGTAAAGTTAGATTAAGCTCAAGGTAAAACTGTTAAGACGCTTGTAGCACTACTAGATGATGTTTTAGGGTGAAGCTCAAACTCAAAACTTCTGCACATAACAGAACTTCACATATATCAAGGTCAACCTGCCGAAGAATCTGATTACTCTTTTATCATTTCCTTCCTTTACATTGAACTAGCGCTATCAATTGTTCGCTATCATAACCACGGGACGAGCGCTGACCTATTGCAATTGTTTCATTAGTGACCGAACCTCCGTAGAATTCAGTAGTCACTAGTGCAAACATGTACATTGACATTATTAAAAGCAGTAAGTGTCTGCTCAAGGCAAGGCTATGGTACTACAGTGTAGCGTTTGCGCATTTGTTCTATGCTGCTATAGTTCTGTTGAGTATAGATATGTCCCAGGATAAAGATCCAGCTGTGAGTGCTTATATTTACATCAGGTGGCGGCTCTTGACCTCCTGGTTTAATGTGAGTAGAAACAACCTTTTGAATTGTATGCGCATAAATGAATGTATGGACTTTGAATATGGAGCAGTTTAAAATTAATGTCTTTGATTGTGTGTGTACTATGACATCGTCTTCATAAGTATCCGAGAGGTACATCACACATGAATATGTGTTTGTTTAAAAAATAACATTAAAGAACAATAGGAATGATAGTTATTAATAAAGTATTCACGCTTATCATAAAATAAATAAACAAAATAAATAAGGAAGGGATCTGAAAAACAGAATAGAGTTCACAAGATAAGTACAGTTAAGAAAGTTATAAATTAAAATATTAAACAAATAACTCATTTCTGATGTCTTCAACATTCTCATGCTCATTATGAAACTATAATAACCTAATTAAGTACTTATATAAATGTAAATAAAAACTCACATAGGATTTTGCATGACCTACATTATACACACCTATTCATCAAACTCTCGTAATATTATCACATTTACATGGTACTGAAAACTAGACGACAACAACATTATTATTACAATACCACAGAATACACTTAAACATCTCGCTATTTTAGTGTTGAAAATAGTAGAGAAAATCATAATATTATACGAATTTTAAAAGAGAAACAGGTTGCATTAATGACTTAATTTCACATGTACCAAAAATTTTGTACATATGTGAAATTGTACCAAATATTCTTCTACTCTTGTATTCTTCTACGTTTAAAATAATTAAAAATTTTCATAGCATCTTACAGTTTTTCACACATTTAGATTAGAAATGTAATTTGTCTGAAATAAGTCCTTCATACCACTTGAGCGAAGTCTTATTAAATATTTTATTATTTTGTCACCCAGGCAAAATTTATAGATGATTCTGAAAGAGACATATCCTTGAAAAATACATCAACGAATACTTACGTAACAACGTACTTAATTTATATTATTAAGACAATACACAATGTTAGGAATAATCAAGGTGACGCAGTGATCTACGATAATTTAAACCGTTCGCGATCAATTAAAACACATCACGTTTCTTATTGTTTACCAACTTAAAAATGTGTGGAGGCCTAAACACTGGGGACCTTAAAATCTGAACCATTAGTGTACTGTGTATGTAGAAAATTTCGTACATTTGTTTACGAATTACGTTATAACGACGAACGTTTGAACGACTTGTGTTCCATTGCAGACAGAAGAAATGTAATAAAAACACTTCACATTCAAAAGTAAAACTATCCAATAGGCAATACATTACAAAGTCAGTTCTGAAATATTTTAATTTAATATTTGCTCTATTCATAGATCAATAAAATTCACGATTCCCGTCTCAATAATTACGGTTGCCTCTCCCTGTATTTTTTATTGATCTGAAAGTATAAAAATAGGAATTTACAGGCGTAGG
Source organism: Colias eurytheme (assembly GCA_907164685.1). NCBI lineage: Eukaryota > Metazoa > Arthropoda > Insecta > Lepidoptera > Pieridae > Colias > Colias eurytheme. Next base: position 18,845 of record CAJQZN010040871.1, on the reverse strand, counting down.
CCAAGCGCCTACGGAATCGTACAAATCGATCGCAAACACATTTGAAATTACATTTTATGAAAGAGAATTCTCTATTGTTTGAATAAAATAATTGCTACTTACTGCTACTCAATGTCATCAATGTTTTCAGTTCTTTGTAATCAGACAATATCAATAAATTATCAATTATGTTGCACATAATGCATAATTATGCATCGGACAATGAACTTATGATAAGAACTACCTACAAAATAATAAAAAAATATTTGCACTGAGAGGAAATTATCATAATGATAAGAACCCCGTTAAACATTAATGGGAATTGGGAATATGTCGCATAATTTCATGATTGCCATATGATTTAAAGTTTAACATTTCTTAACGTATGTCGGTATGCAAGCTGAACAGTCAAACACTTGCAGATTTTTTTGTGTTTTGTTTTTGGTAACGGGGACGAAATCTTCGATAGATCTTTTGGGGGGAACAGTAAAGTTCAAATCCAAAGCTAGTATCGGAAACCCGGTTTTTAGGGATTTCCTTTGGAACGCACTATAGTTAAGTTATACTATTGTGTAGGTAATCTTTTCTAATTTAAGAGTAACTTTTTGTCTTGTGAACGTTCCTTCAAACAATGAAACAAAAATTATCATTGCTTCGATGTTCCTACGGCCCATCTAGGTACTTGTAATGCAAACGCCATGATGCCTGCAAGGACATCAGTGGTCACTTTACAAAATAAGTATCGGATAATGCCAATGTGTCGAAATAAACAAATACCGGAATTGACGAACGGTAAATGAAAGAAAAAAAATATCGAAGAAAAGTTAGGAATAAGGAATTTTCATTTATTTTATGAGAGTACCGCATGGAACACTTAAATAAATATGAAGTACAAAAACATTATAATTTTTTTTTATATATTTAGTTAATATTTTTAACTTATCATTTGACCATATCTTTTAAACATTACCTTTAAAGAGTTATTAAGTATTAATAAAATTTACACGCACGTGTGATGTTACCGATTTCTTTATCGTTTGGATTTATTGTATTTTTGTGGAAGTGCATGCGAAATGAAGATAATTGTTTATTTTATTGTGTAGATAACCTTGAACACATAAATAAATTCACCAATAACCTTGAAATTTTGTAGGGAAATCGAGAATATTATTATCTAAAACATAACGAAATTATTAAATCTAATAGATAGACTTTTGATAAAAATTAACTAGTTACTTAATAAATATGTAAAATACAATAATCTACAAGGTTCATACATCACTCTATCTTTTTATTACAAAATATCTAATGATATAAAAATGACATAATAATAAAAAGGAATACATTCATATTATAAAATCGAATCGCAAATGTGTTGCTAAGCGCAAAACTCAAGAACGGCTCTACCAATTCGGCTAATTTTATTTTAACGTTTTCTTTAATTCACAAGTAAGGTTCATATAGAGAAAAAAAAACGATAAGGGGACAATATGGCAGGATGACGTCTGTCGGGCATTTAGTTATTAATACATATTTATTAATTACTAAGATAAGACTTTCTTTCAGTTATTGACTCTATGTTACTTCCCCATGTGTATTTACTGCGACTGGATGGAGTTAAATGGCCGTGGTGATGAGAAACCTGTAATACGTTTGAGGCAAATCAAAGAGGTTCTCTTTACAAGCATTATATTTCCTACTACTATGGTGAGTATAACAAGATTTTTTTATTTATAACGAAAAAAATTTGCTATGAATCGAGAACTTCCATTCTTGGAAAGTTTCTGTAATATAAGTAACTAGGTATTGGAAATGTGAAGAGGTTCTGTTAAAATATACAGTTATTTGTTCTATATCATTCTTAAAAATTAACGTGATTTCTTAATGATATTTCAAAAAGAAATTAGTTGAAAAGTGTTTCTACTTCAGATACTACTTTATATCATCTATATAGCTTTATTATTTCTTTATTAAAGACTAGCTATGCTCCGCGCTATATAATATAGCGTATAACCTTCCTCAATAAATGGGCCATCTAATACCGAAAGAATTTTTCAAATCGGACCAGTAGTTCCTGAGATTAGCGCGTTCAAACAAATAAACAAACTCTTCAGCTTTATTATATTATTAAGTACATATCTATTTTAAAGTTTAATTTTTATTTAGTATTAAGTTTTTTCTCCAGTACTGTGACATCCTATTCTGGCGAGTATGGCAAAAGGACCCGAGTCTGATAGCACCAGTGAGGATATTCGATTACCTTCCCTACTGGACGCATCACTCCCTGCACTCCTTCTCCGGTGTGACTGTCTTCATAGATTTATTGATTGTGCCAAGGAAGAGGCCTGCTAGTCTCTTACCAGGCATGTTGGTTACTACAGCGTTCGTGACTGTGTATGCAAGCATGTAAGTTGGTAAATTTGGTTTTAAACTGATGTAGGTATAAGTCGCAGACAAATTGTGAAGTAAAGCGAGTGTTGCTGAAATAACGACTCTGTTTATAAACGAATTTTTGCAATTTGTCTGCGACATAATATATATTTATACTTATATAATATACTAAATACTATATGCCCCGCATTGCTCCGCTCCTGTTGATCTTAGCGTCTATAGCCTTGGACGATAAATGGGCTATCTAACACCATTTTTCAAATCGCACCTGTAGTTCCTGAGATTAGGGCGTCGAAACAAACAAATAAACTCTTCAGCTTTATAATATTAGCACAGACTAATATTAGTATAGATATATTTACTGGTAAGATAACACCTATAGTCTTAAATCCTAATCCATTGAAAATTTATCTAAGAGATTTATGACGGAGATAATTATTATACGTTTAGTTTTTATTCTAATTTTCTATATTTTTCTTTAATGTAATATTTTACAATATCTTTTTATTTGTTACAGGGTGGCCATAACCTATGCAAATGGTGTTGCCGTGTATTCCGTGCTGAACGTTTTCGACAGTTTCAAAATCACACTTCTTATGATAATGTCGTATTTAGAACATTATTTTTACTACACGCTTCAATGGTGCATTGTAGATTTAGTATGGAAAAACAGGGTCGATACAGAAAAAATACATACTAATTAAAACGAAAACTAGTCAAAAATTAAGAATACTCATTTATCTGTTTTGGTAGATTGGGAAAGTGTAGAGCCTAAATAGAAATCTGCAGAAACTTATTCAAATAATCAAATACCAACGACAGTAATGAAGGATATTATTTTATGTTTCCCAATCATAATACTAACAAATGTATACTTATGTTTGGGATAAATTAGATTGTCGTTCGTTTAAAATGGATTAATTCAAATGGATAAATTCTTCAGGGCAAAAATAATTGCTTGTACTGTGTTAGGTGACCCTTTAATCAGAACTACAATGTATTTAAATATGTCATTCAATACATTACTGTAGAGTATTATACATATATATGTAAATACGATAAAATTATAGTAATAAATTCATTGAGGTATTATTACTACGTATAGAGAGGACACCACGAACAAAATCTGTGCGACAAGCTAGCGCAGTGCAGGGTGCGCGTGGGTGGCTAGTTAGTCATAGATATTAAGCGATGTTTGAGACGCTTGGCTCTAACTCTTGTTACAAATAGTGTAGTAGCGATGCTCTCTCTAAATAAATTAGATATGGTACTGTGATATAATTATCTTAAGAATTATAAAAGTGTCAGTATATATTATAAGGAATAGTTGAAAATCTGTATAATAATATGTAGTTTCAAATTATGATAGTACCTATATAGGTTAATATATATAATACTTTTTGTTATCATAATTATAGAACAAATTTTATTATAATTTTATAAGATTTTCCTTACCTTAACTTTTAAAATAGGTAAGTACCTAACTACCTAGGTTTAAAAATATTCAGAAAAAAATACCAAATATGTACTAGGTATAAAGGAAGAGAAAAAACGAATGATCTGTAGGTAATCAAATGAGTAACTGTGAATGGCCTTACAATAGTGATGTAATTGACAACTGTTAATAAAGTATTAAGCTTAAAACGTGTTTTTTATTTTATTTTTAATGATGTCAAATGAAATCTGTATTCATTATATTAAGGGTATTTCCACCAATAATGGGCCAGGGTCTGTAGCGAGGAATGTGATTGTAAGTAATCAATAGTATCGCTTCAAACGATTCAAACTTCAAACTAAATGAAGCTATACAATATACATGCTTCCTTACATCCTCGCGCATTATTGGTGAGAAAGCACCCTTAACGCCCATGATGAGTTTTAGAAGCTTCATAGATTTTAGTTTTAAATCAGTACCTAGACGCCTGTCCGAGTTGCTATAAGTTGTTCTGTATTGAAATAGGCTGATACATAGTCATTGTGGATGATTATACATGGATTATACAGTGACTATGTAGTAAGTAAGTGAAGTCCCGTCTCCCCTAGTGGAGTGAGGGGCAGATACATTATCCATACATGATACATCTGTTTCACTGATCGATTTCCTTTAAGGACAAGTAGGTGATCAGGCTTCTGTGTCCTGCCAGACCGAGAAATTTTTTTTCTTCGTCTCCACCGGGAATCAAACCCAGGACCCCTCGGTGCTACGCTCATGCGTCAACCACTGTACCAAGGAGGCGGTCTATTGACTATGGTAGTAGGTACTGTCAAATATACATATTATGTCGTCATTTTTCAATAAATCTTAACCTTCAGAAATTATCACGACTAGAAGTGCTTCATTTGACTTATGGGTTATCATTTAACGTAGTAGTTAACTATTGTTTAAATACTACCCAAATAACTTTAACAGTAAAACAAATGGATTGTTTTGTTACAACATTACGACATAATAGCTAATTTAGTTAGATTTGTTAGTAGTACCTAGCTTGCTACTAGGTATTAAGCGCGTCACTAACGGTGAAGATACTATAATATTTTATGTTAAGATTCTCTAATATAAAATATTACAATTTCTTAAGGTATCTAGGATGGCGGTTCTACAGGGGTCTTAGTACGCAATGACAAAAAGAAAAATGACGGTCAGAACGCTGATACCGGATACCTTAAGATATTGTTATATTTTATATTAGAGAATCTTAACATAAAATATTTTACATAGTATCTTCACCGTGTGTGACGCGCTTTATTCTGTGGCAGTACTTATAGGTATGCGGTTGTAAGTTGAAAAACATTATTGATATTTCAAAAACATTATTGATATTTCAAATTACCTATTTTTACGAATATTATCTACTTTTTGTAAAATCTAAAAACAATAAAAAACTGACCGCCCGCGGCTTCGAACGCGTTTTCAAAGAAAAACCCGCATAGTTCCCGTTTCCGTGGGATTTCCGGGATGAAACCTATTCTATGTGTTAATACAAGTTCCCCTATATATAATATGTGCTAAATTTAATTGTTATCTGTTCAGTAGTATTTGCGTGAAAGAGTAACAAAAACACACACGCACATCCTCACAAACACATGTAGGATGTGACTTATAGACTTATAGAAACTTAAATCTTCAGAGGAAAAAATAAAATAACAATTTATTTTTTGTCTTTATTAAAATATTTACAATATCACCGTATAAAAAATGTATTCTAATGCGAATAATATAACAATCTGCCAAATTAATAATACATTAAAATGCTACAAATCAATATATAAACAATCTTACATTAAATAGTTGAGCAAAATCACATTTATTACAAATTTGTACTACCTAACATATACAATTACATATAAATGATACTATCAAAATACTTACCTTTATTTTAGTCCAAATAAAATAATCCTAAGAAACTAAAATAGACAATAATTCCTTGAATTATTTTTCCTTCTAATATATTTTTGGACCCCAACTATGTATGAAACATAAGTATCTATTAAAAAATACAAAATAAAGGCATGATTTCAATAATAATCAGTTTAAAATGTTAAATGATTGATCTAAATGAGAATTTTAAATATTTTTACTTAATTATATTAAAACTAAAATAACACAAATAATTGTGTACACTCAACCCTACGACACCCGTAGGTACATAATATACTAAAATATATTGTTTGGAATAAGTACCTAATAGTAATTTATCAACAAAACTATAAACATGCTAGATGACACAAAAATCTCACATTCATTGATTAAACTGGGGCATTTTATTATTATTTACTGAAAACTAAAATTAATTTTCTTTTTGAAATTAATATTTTCTGCAAAATTTTGTATAATATAGCGATTACCCATTTGATAACACAATAAATTCATGGCTCAAAATTATTAATTATGACCCAAAAATAATGATAATAATTAATAAAACATGGCTACCCTGTTGTTATACACATTTATACCTATATTTTTTTCATTCGCCTTCTCAAAGACTCTAGTCCAAATTAATAGACTACGTTTTAAAATAAAATAGAAAGTACTCCTTTTAACCATCATATAATATATCACATATAAAATATGTATTTATCGCTACCGAGAATATTTATCTAAATAATTACTACTAATGACTATCCTTTCAACACTTTCGTCAACTAAAGAAAAAGGCAAGTAAATTACACTAGAATAACATTTTTATGTTTTACCTATTGGTCCCTGATCCAGAATATTTCGTCAAGATTACATAAAGTTAGAAAGTTAGGTTAGTAAATTAGTACATATTTGTAACACAGCCTAAAATGGCAGTTAGCTGTTAAGTAAACAATTTTGAAAATATATTTGATGTCGAAAATATTTTTTTTTTGTGAACTTCAAATGTGGAAACTTTCCGCTTATTCTAATAGGTACGAATGTATTAAAGCTTGTCTATACAATCAGCGTATTATGATCGTCAGGATGAGTCTTTGTAAAATAAAAATTGATTTTGAATAAAAAAAGTTTAACATGAAGTAAGTACCCATCTTATTATCCCAGATTGGAAAACAAACTGAATTCAAAGACGCGTTTTCAAACAATAACAACTACTTCACCACTTGAAAGCGTCTCTGCTCAACTCTTTTACACTTTTTTCCCTGTATTTTAGTACTTTCTTCATTGAAACTGACTGAAACGCTAGCCAGAACATCTCCAGAAGTTGCGAAACCTATGCAAATGATCAAAGACTCATCCTAACGATAATTTCGATAATCTATCGGACAGCATTAAGTTTCCACTTGAGCAGGAAGAAAGCGACAGTCCTCAAGAGGAACAGAGTGACGGTCAGCACGAGGACATCCCACCAGAACATATTAGGATTCATGGCTATGTCTTTCAGGAATACTTTGGGGTGCCTGAAAAATAATAATTCATTAATTTAATTAAAATTTTGTTAAAAGAACATTAGGTTATCCCTATAGGATGGAGGTCACATAATTTACATTCCCGTCAGCGCTTTTCTACTCTTTTTTTCTTTCTATTCCTACTGTGTAGTTGGTACAAATAATATCACTATAGTATACTACACTATATGAATTTTCATTCAAAGATTTCTATTTAAGTAACAAAACAAATTGTATATAAGGGTCAACCCACATCTTTTTATTGTAACGGCATGTTACGTAGGTAGGTATTCTGTTTAAATTTAGTACTAAATCAGATTAGGGAAAATAAGGCTTTGAACGATATTATGCAGTTCAATAGAATCAAATGTACAAAGGGATTCCCTTTGTACGTTTTAATCTTTTGAATACCATGTCCTGTTTTCACAGAACAGTGAAAAATATATTTCCTTTAGTTCAAACATATCTAAAACTAGCGGTCCGCCCCGGCTTCACCCGTGGTACCTACATGTTTAAACTATCCTATCTCTCAAGTTGGATCGAACTGCACATGGTGTGCGAATTTTATTATAATCGGTTAAGTGGTTTAGGAGTCCATTGAGGACAAACATTGTGACACGAGATTTATATATATTAAGATGAGCTCAAATAAGCCTCTAGGATATTTTCTAACCAAAAACAAAAAATACTCACTTATAATGGCAATAAAGTGCTTGGTTGCACTCCAAAGTAGGTCTATCCAGCCCATAGATAGCTCCGATATACCCTTCTAGCCCATACCGTAAGTACGATACATAAGAACCCCAGTATAAGTATGGCGGGAGATCACGAAGTCGTACACCGAAACCAGAAAACATCATCATTGGCACAGAGAGCGTTGGACCCAGGAAGGTGCCGTTCTGGAAATAAATTATTGCTTTCATAAAAAATAGTCGGTTTACGAATGTCAATATAACACACCCTTACCAAAGGGAGATGATGTGTTACGAGCAAAAAGGCCTAGACTGATCGTGGGTTTTAAGCTTATTCCACTCGTGCTTGTGCATACTCGGCTTGAAGAGAACGTGTAATAAGGGCAACCAAACATTTGCTCTAAGCCACTTTTAAAATGAAAGGAATCAAGACATTTTTCTCAACGGGAATAAAGGACTAAACAGGGTAACTGGGTAGTAGAAGAAGAAACGGTCGTCTGACTCCTCCACTCATAGTACAAAACAATAGAATTAGTATGCTAGTATATGACGTCGATCTTCTGTATCAGTATGGTAGTTGGTACTTTTCCCATTGCGAGCTGTTTCATTTCGTGCCAAAACGTGCTCGACTCCCACATAAAAAATGTGACAATGAGCCATGAGCCATTTTTCGTAAGTTTTCGCGTCGTTCATCGATTTATAAGACGTCTTTTGGTACGTCGGTGCGGCATTCATCAATTTATAAGACATCACCTCATACCTAACAATAAAAAAAAGACGGGTTGCACTCCGGGAGTCCCGGCAGAAGTGAAAACTTGATTGTCTTACGCATGGAATATAAGGGCTAAAAAAAATCCGTCTTACGCTTTTTCGATCAGGCCACGTGTCCTGACGCGAGTTTAAGATTTTATACCCAACGCCGCTAAAGAAGTTTTCACTTCAATACTCACAACAACATTAAGCACGGCGCCGACCATCAATCCGAAGCTCTGCGCCACGAGTACAGTGTACAGCGAGATCGTGAAGAACATCGCGAACCGCGCCGGGTCCAGCGGCTGGGACGACATCGTGTATACTATCACGCTGAACACGAAGCAGGATACTATCTGTAAGGTACATATTACATGTTTTATAAATATACATTTTTAAAAAAATACTCATTTTTTTATAACAAAAAAATTGGTTGTTTGTAATGTAGGTTTACGATCGAGATGTTTACGTGATAACGTCTTATTGGTGGCAGCGCTCGAGATGAGACGGGAGATCGGTCCGTCTCTCTCTCGTTATAGGTGTGACACAAGTTTCTAAACATGACACCCGACTAAAACGATTTTAAAAACGTTATCACGTTAAAAAATATAAATCAATCGATACACTATCGTAATAATTGAAATAATGTTTCATATTATTTGAGAAAGTTATAAATTATCTCAATAGATGGCGCGAGGTGTCCCTTAGAAACATAAAATGTGAGAGAATAGAATAAATTCGATTGCTCTGGCGGGATCGCGGGTGGCTGAGTTCGTCAGGCGTCACCCCGGAATGGCAGAAGACGCGGGTTCGAATCGCCGCCTCGCGATAGAATGTTTCTATTCTATTCTATTCTTTAAAAATTTATTTTATAATGCCATAAAACCAATATACCAAATTCAAGATAAATGTTTATGAAAACTATCTGAAAGAAATATCTATACTAATATTATAAAGCTGAAGAGTTTGTTTATTTGTTTGTTTAGTAGTTCCCGAGATTCGCGCGTTCAGCGCTAATCTCGGGAACTACTGATCCGATTTGAAAAATTCTTTCGGTGTTAGATAGCTCATTTATCGAGGAAGGCTATAGGCTATATATATCATCACGCTAGGACCTACAGGAGTGGAGCCACGGGGGTGAAACCGCGCGGAGCAGCTAGTCTTTAATAACAATGACAACTATATCATAAAAATCCAAACTTGAATCGCGTCTTACGCGTATGCGCGTAACCAAAAAAAATTTCAATCGAAAATTGAAAAAAAAAAAACTATTTAAGAAGTATTTACTTACTGATATCGGTAAATCCACGATTGTAACGGAGATGTAATAAGATCCCAATGAGTACCATCTGTTGAAGTGTTCCTTGAGTAAAATTGACATTTCTGATGGAACTGAAGTGCAAAACATAAAAAAAAAATTGTTATATAACTACTAGATTAATTACGTTTCAATGAAGTTAAAATGAATTAATAAAACTATCCGTATTGCAAAAAAAATTATTCTTATGATTGCTTTTGTATATCTAAATTAACAAATAAAATCAAATAGCGCAAAATCTTCCGAAAATTAAAAAAAAACCTAACCTTAAAACAAATAAAAAGTAAAAATAAAATAAATACTCACAAGTAAGAATAGTAAGCATCATAGGTGACATCATATGGTGCATCAAAATGGCGAACAATAAATTATAATTATCCAAAACCCGAGATCCTTCGTTGCCGGCGTTGATAAATAATGTTCCCAACATAATTCCAACCACTACATTTACCATAAATCGTAGATATGTTAGAGTCTGGAAGAAAAATAATATATTTGTATTTTCTACTAACACTACTTTTACTACCTACTTCTCCTACTATTACTACTACTTCTACTACTACTACTAAAATAACAAAAAATATTCTCTTTTAGGTATGTTTTCAATATACATGAATCGAAGGAAGATCTTATCAAGAAAGAATCTTTTATATTACTACTACATCTAAGTTCTACAGACTATTATTACTACAATATAACAACAACTATATACTGATACGTATTGTATCATCTTTTAGTGTTTCTTCCATCATTGATTTCGTATTTTATATAATATTTTTTAATAGCACCGGTGGAAGCCGTCAACGGAGAGAAAGGAAAGGTAACAATGTTTTTGATCTTCAAGTTAGTCAAAATCTAATCTTATTAAAGAGCTGCGTTCTGATGGTACTGAGCTATTCATTTACACACACTGAACTGCAATATAAATCTATACTAATATTATAAAGCTGAAGTTTGTTTGTTTGTTTGAACGCGCTAATCTCGGGAACTACTGGTCCGATTTGAAAAATTCTTTCGGTGTTAGATAGACAATTTATCGAGGAAGGTTATAGGCTATATATCATCACGTTACGACCAATAGGAGTGGAGCCACGGGGGTGAAACCACGCGGGGCAGCTAGTCATCAATAAAAATGTCTTTATAATACTCACAGTATCCCGCTTAGCCTTCAGAAAACCTCTCTTAATAAGTACAGATCTTTGGTTAGCCTGCGACGTCTCTTCAGCTCCACAGCTTGCATCCAATTCCTTCATAGCACTAAGTGGATATATCCTCCTAAGGTTCTCCATAGTTGGTATCGAATCTGGATCCTCGAACCAATTGTGTGCTTTGCCATTTTCAGCTTTATTTGTTAGGATTTCTATTTTGTCCTCTCCATACTCGCCTGATGCTAATTCGATTACTGGAATTGAAAGAGTGTTGTTAGTTTCTGATTTAACGTTAGGAAAAGGAATTTTATCATAAGATTATAGTACCGGCAAATAGGATTTAAAAGTTCCTTTTTTGCTTATTACAGGGGTCTGAAAAATGTAAAATGGATTCTACATCTTGTTACAGGTAAATTAGCTTGGAGAAATTTTTGCGTTTGTAGTAGTGTATGGTCAGCAAATAAAATAAAACAACATTTTATTTTTAGTTTTTATTTTATATATATATAAGGGATTTTAAATTAAACTATATGTGTTTCTCCTCTGAAAAAGATGAGACTTTATTTTAATATTTGCACATTTAACATACGTATAACTTTTACATTAACAATGTTACTAAAATGAAAAATTTACTAACCTGAAAAAGAAACGACATTTAAAGTTTAATTCTTTAGTTTGAGAAGTCAAAGGCTTGCCTCGACCATGTTTTAACACTGCGCACTGGAGCCATTTTGAATTAACAATATAAAGTTACAACACTTACACACAAATTAAACACTTCAACAAATATTATAACAATACAAATAATAACAACAATCAACAAATACAAAATTTAACAATTAAACTACTAGACCGGGAGATATTGACACAAAATTTCGAGTCATTTGTAACAGGATGGCGGTTCTACAGGGGTCTTAGTACGCAATGACAAAAAGAAAAACGATAGTGTGAACGCTGGTACCGGCGATTAGTCGCGTGGGCGTTAGTCGAACTCGTCGGAAAAATAGCGAAGTCAAACAATTTGTAACACAAAAATTTTAGAATTTACCGACAGCCCATAAAAAAGAAGTAGGCGGTAGTGTCATGCCATACTTTTCCGGTGTGACTTACAGCCAGCAGCTGTACCACCCTAAATTTTTTTTTCAACACCTCCTGAATGATTATAAATAGAAGTGTGATAATGCCATACCTGTGGGAGGTGGCGAATGTGTATAAGATTTTTTTTATTGTATTGTAAGATTTTATTCGTATTTTGAACGATTAGTAACAGTATTGCACTAATTTTTCCTGTAAGTTTGAGGTTCAACGAATATAAATACAAAATTTCAAAGATCTAGGTGGTGGAAATCTTCACTTATATAAATTAATACTAAATTAATTTTTCAAGTATGGCAGCACTTTTTCCCCCTACTAGAAGTATGGTAAATATAATAATGATCACATTTTATCAAATACTCTCCAAAAATCCAAATGCAATACTGGTACAAAAAGTTTGGCGAAAAATCATCACCATCCTGTTACAAATGACTCGAAATTTTGTGTCAATATCTCCCGGTCTATTTAATAATTATAATTTTTGAATGAAATGTGTGCTTTATGTTCTAACTGTACCAAACGACTGCACGTGGCACCTGCGGACAGCGTAAACTGGTTTATTCTGGTTTTGTGCGTGTTTCCACTTTCCACTATCAAGTGACGATTTATTTATTTGTTTTGTTTCGTAATTATTATGGTCAAATATTTATTATGAAACAAATTATTTATGGACACGATATTTTATTGTTTCACGGTAGTCGCCTTGTCGTTTGCTCAAGGACGTGAAATTGAATGATATATATTTTTTTATAAAGTCAAAACCATTTTCTTTCAAATAAAAACTTGTTTTAATTGAAAACAAAAGTGTTGTGAATTAAAAGTATAAAATTAAATAGTAATGTTAGGATATCGAAACATTTTTGTATAGGCCAGAACGATATAGTGGAAACGCGCTCTAAGATCTGAGTAATATACACACCACTACATATGCAAAAATTTCTCCAAGCTAATTTACCTGTAAATAATGTTCATTAATTCAAAATGTCAAAATTATATGACAAAACTGCCCAAACCAAATTTCAAAAATAGTAACCGAGAATTTGTACCTAAATTACTTACCATAATCAGCAGGATTGTGATACAACGGGCAAGGTACACCAGCTTCCTCGAGATACGGTACTAAATTCTTCGTAGTGCCCTGGTACAGGCAGTGGCCAGCAGCCAACACATACACGTGGTCGAATAGTGCGAATAGAGAGGCCGAAGGTTGGTGCACTGTACATACTATAGTCCTGCCTTGTTGAGCAAGGTTCTGGCATAGCTGTACTACTTGCGAACAGGAAGAACTGTCCAGACCTCTGAAAACGAATAATCCATACTTAATATTATAAATGCGAAAGTAACTCTGTCTGTCTGTCTGTTACTCAATCACGCCTAAACTACTGAGCCAATTTTCATGAAATTTGGTATGGAGATATTTTGATACCCGAGAAAGGACATAGGCTACTTTTTATCCCGGGAAAATAACGCAGTCCCGGAAATCCCACGGGAACGGTAACTAGGCGGTTTTTTCTTTGACTGCGCGGGCGAAGCCGCGGGCGGAAACCTAGTATTATTATAAACGTGTGTTAAGAGAATATTTTTGCTTTTCTTTAGTCACGATGAAGCGGTTACATGGGAAGATTTTTGTGTCTGGAGATGATTAGGCTAGAGAGTGATATAGGCTACTTTTTAGTTTGAATTTTCTGATTTAATTATAACTTACTACAAAGAAAAGGACCTCAACGTTGTGATATAAAGAAACAGTATAATTTTATCACAGTTTTTAGTTTATTTAGCGGCCTCATCACTTAACAAATTTATACTTAAATTGTTTGAGTGACTCATGCGACCAGGATATTTAAATTAGGTGTGATAATGTATTTATTTATTTATCATCTGCATTTTGAATTTTAAATAACGGATGATACGACGTTAATAAAGATTTAAAGAAAGAAATCGAAACATATTTGCCGCCAATAAATTTGCCAATTAATAGCTATATACCAAAATTAAATGCTACGATAAGTTTTTAATTTTCATGTTTCATTTTTATGTATGTGTATGTGCAAAAACCAAACTATCAAACTATAAAATAAAACCTGATTGGTGTAACTAGTAAGTAATTAATTTTCTGTTTTATTGAACAGCAATTATCCTACTAATACATAATTATTATAAATGCGAAAGTTTGTGAGGATGTGTGTGTAAGTGTTTGTTACTCTTTCACGCCAATACTACCAAAGCGATTACAATAAAATTAATCACACATAATATTATAGAGGGTATCTTGGATTAACACATAGGATAGGTTTTATCCCACGGGAACGGGAACTTTGCGGCTTTTTTTTAAAAACGCGGGCGAAGCCGCGGGTGGAAAGCTAGTTAATAATAATTATAAGTGGTGCAGTTTTCAAAGCTTAACAAGCTTGAAACTAGATGGCGCTGTAGGAGGCGTAAACAGCGTTAAGAAATATTAATTTGCTATAATTTATTGTCTTATGCGCTGACATCTGTATTGAGCATTAAGTATATTGTTGCAATATACAAGCTCATTAATAAGTAAGTATAGACTATAGTATTTTTTTCTAATAGCAACAATTGTCTGACTCTTTACTACCTTCTAGATTATTATTGCAAGTACACAAACAATAATTATGATCATAGATTAAACTAAACAAAAAATTTATGATTAATTCTATTAAAAAAAAAACAATTAATGTATTAGGTACTTGTACAAATATTTAAGTTACATAAAATTAATAATATACTCACGTAGTTGGTTCATCCAAGAACATGACTAGGGGGTTGTTAATCAGTTCCAAAGCGATGGACAATCTCTTCCGCTGACCTCCTGAGAGTTGTGATCCCCTGGTATTCATGTGTTCGTATAGACCCAGGTTTGTGAGAATGTCTTCTATCTGAAAATGGCGGAAATCACTTTAAATAATGTTAAAGGTAAATGAAATAATTGGGGAATGACATATTATAATATATTTTTGTAAAACTATATTATAATATATGTCATTACTGCAAACTTAATAAACGAGATATTTATTTTTATTTTTTTTATAAAGAAGCAAAGTTTAATGATGTGTTTCATATTTAAACCAGAAAATATATTTACAAAACAAAAGTAGACTTAAAAACTAATTTAAATTTGATAAGCTTAGGAATTTTTAACTACAAAACAAAAACATTATTTGCAACAATATTAATTACGTAGGTACATAATAAGTATAATCAAGAAGTTTTTTCTTCATCATTCGCACGACAAACAGTCATAAAGTTGCAGTTTTTTTGAAAAATAAGGTCATAAAGAAGTTTCACTTCTTACGTATGTAGAATATACTTAATACCATAATAATTAACCATGGCTGGTTATTGCAATCATAATATGATTTTGCCAGTCAGTTCAATTCAACGATTAATCGATCTGGAAATAACAGGTCATAATACGACCCGTGATCCCATAAGTTTTCGCTTGTTCGATGGAAACCAAATGGTTGATAAACATACAAATACATTATTAATACTTACAACTTCACCCTTTTCGTATTTGTCTAGTTTTGTGGGTAGTTTCAGATCAGCCGCGAGAGCCATGTTCTCTCCCACTGTTAGTAAGCCCTGTAGTCTGTCATCTTGTTGGATGTAGCAGGACATTTTCTTGAAACGTTCTGAAAAAATAAATTATTCATATTATAAATTTAAGTATGTATTAAAGAAACGCAAAGTTTAAAATAAAACATATTTAAAAAAAAATGTATTTCGCTGCGTCTCTCTGTCTGTATGTTCGCAAACTACATGGATGAGATGATGTGATGGACGTAATTCTTAGCCTAATGGCTATTCGTAAATTTGTCAAATAATTTTAACAAATTAACGAATGTCGAATACGTACAATTGGCATGAACAACAATTTAAACAAAGAACCAAATCTATTAAATAATTAAATACTAACTCATAATTCTTCCTCTGCCATTAATAAAGATGGCGCCACCAACGCCAGATATCCGATATCCAGAGAGGACATCTAGTAAAGTGGACTTGCCAGCTCCCGACGGGCCCATGATGGCAATGAGCTGGCGGGGACGGAGCCTGCCATTGACGTTGTGTAGGATTTGCTTTGTACCTGGAAAGATAGGAAAACGAATAAGAAATATTGACATAACATTGTTAACAAATTGGCTATAGTGCCACAAACTTAACTGACCCGATGGCAAAAACTGGAACT
Source organism: Colias eurytheme (assembly GCA_907164685.1). NCBI lineage: Eukaryota > Metazoa > Arthropoda > Insecta > Lepidoptera > Pieridae > Colias > Colias eurytheme. Next base: position 2,393 of record CAJQZN010040871.1, on the reverse strand, counting down.
ACTAAAATTACGAACTAAAATCGACATCAGCTACACCGTCATGTCACCGGGTCAGTTAAGTTTGTGGCACTGTATACGGAAATTTTTGTCTATGTTTTAGCATCAAATTGTTTGGTATATAACGTTTATATAAGTTTGTGTAAATTATAAGTATAAAAGCTGGTTGTTGCATGACATTTGCATTCAGACATAGACTTTAATTGAACACAAAAACAAAATTGTTGTGGCGTGCCCTGACTGAGGCCTATGTCCAGCCGTGGACAAGTAGGCTGACAATGATGATGATGAACACAAAAATAAGAAAAAAAACTAGACTTGAATGGTTTTATAAATTTTTCCATAGCATAATATAATATAATGTGCCCAGTGCATAGAATTAGTAGGTAAGTACACTTTATATAAAACGTACAATTTCGTAATTCATTGTCAAAAACAGTTACGCAAATTATTCACCAAATGCGAATATGTTCATGTCCGGTCCAATTAAAGTTAAATCAAATATTATAATAATGATAAAGCTAATTCCCACCGATATAATGTTTACAAAATGTTCAAAGTACAATAATTCATATCTCGTTTTGGTTCGAAGTCCATTCGCGAATCGCGAATGACAAATAGTTATTATTCTGAAAAATACCTAAGTATAGGCATTGAATTAAAGTATAGGCTATATTTTTACATTTATCTAAATACTGAATAGGTTTTAAAGGTACTAACAATAGAAATATGTATTACTAGCGGTCCGCCCCGGCTTCGCCCGTGGTATATGTTTACGTTTTCTCTACATAAGAACCATCCTCGTACTTCAAGGAATATAATAAAAAAAGAATTATCGAAATCGGTTCAGCCGTTCTCGAGTTATGCGCTTACCAACACATTTTGCGATTCATTTTTATATATAAGAAGATTATTAAACAAATGAACCCGGATAGTGATGATAATAAAATCCAAAATATTGTGAAATAAACTCAACTTTTTTGTACATAGGTACATTGCACCTAAATCAAATTGTTGTGTAGTTATTCTAAAAAATTACGTGTTATTTTTTATGTTGTCAGAGAATGGAATGATAAATATCTACTTCTTAATCCTAATTGACTATTTTATGACTACTTATTAAATACATATTAAGATTGGTATTTTCAAATATTGTTTCAATCAATAATAGGTTCTTAATAGTCCCTATTAATTATTGAACATTAATTAATATATTCTTATCAAGAATCTGAGGGTGACATTTTGATTTGTGGTATTGCAATTATTATTATTATCTATATATTAGCCGACTAAGAATTTCCGGTATCTATTCGAACTTTATAACCTTTCGCACGTCATGAACATTTTATCATCACGAAAAGTCAATATAATGATATATTATTATTATTTATTCAAATATTATGATCGTGTAAATATAAGTCTACAATGGTATAAATATGATAATTGATATCAATTTTATTGTTTACTGTTTCTACGGCACAGATTCAGTCTGATTGGAATCATTTTGTTGTAACTTTCAAGTTTATGAACATTAATATTTTAGTAGATTTGTTGTTGTTATGTATCATACTAAATGAGTTTTTTTTTTATTTGGAAAATCAAAACCAAAAGGTATAATTACTGTCCAGAATTCAAAATAATGAGTGAGACCTACATAATATCTATCAAATTTTGATCACTATCTATAAGTATATTATTTTCTGATAAAATCGCATATTTTTGAAATGCGTAGGGTACATGTATATTGTATATAATATAATATGTACGTACCTATGTTGTTAGTTGATACAGATTGCAAAAATCATTTAAAATTTACGATTCAGCCCGTCTTGAGTTTTGCAATTATTGTGCATCATTTTTCATTTCATGAATTACTTCATGGAATAAATTGATGAACGACTCAAAAATATTATTAATGTTTTAATAAGCCAGCACTAATAAGAACCAAGAAGTCATTTAGGCACAGATTAAATCAAATCTACAAATGTATCATAATAAAATTGCAGATTTTTTTAAATATAATTATTATCAAAGGAGAATGGGCAAATTGGGCCTGAAACTTGGGCTAAGACCAATACACACGAAATATTGTTTTTGTGATAGATCATTACACATACCTAACGAAAAAAATAAAATAAAACAATAAATCGACCGGGTTCTTGTACAGTCAAGGCAAAAAGTTTTATTTATTTTGCGCACAATAACGGTGTTTTTAATTCGAGTGAAGTAAATATAAACCTAAATGTCATTGGAGTGACTGAATTTAACCATAAAAAACGTCTAACTACGTTGAAAGATAATAAACACGGTATAGGTACCTGTTACAAAACATAATATTAGTGTATTTTGGTTATTAGAAGGCTTCAGATTAGTACGTCTTTGTAAGTGAAAGTGAA